>BMAV01010212.1:0-19689 GCA_019973955.1 Trichonephila inaurata madagascariensis
AAAAAACTGCAGTATGGCAGTCTGTTCAATATTGAGATTTTGGGGTAATACGGGCCTTTACCCGCACACGCAGGACCCATAATAACGCGTATACCACTTGTCCTGGGGGCCTCCCCCCCCAGGAAAACCAAAAGGGAGGCAGGTGCCGGTCATCGGCCAAAACCAGGCACGGCGCACCGGGAGAAAACCCGAAGATAGTATCAGCCCAGGGTGGGGGGACCCAAACGGGTAAACCCGACCCCCCTTTATCTGCACTAACCCACAGTGCCTTTTCGGGGACACCGGGAAATTACCACCGATTGACAGGAGGGGGCTCCCCCTGCCACCCGTCTACAGTGAAGGGGGCCAAAGGGGAACGAGAGGGATCCCTAGGCCAATCCCCCCAACGGGAAAGGGGGGAAAAGGGGAACGCAAAGGACCCCAAAAAACACCTTTTTCCCCCCCTTACGGACGCCCACGGCAAACACAGGGGTCGGAAAAACCAACGTTGTTACAAAAACAAATAAAGGAACATAATCAAAGTGTTTAAAGAAATATACGAAAAAAAACAAATTAACGCAAAAAAATGAAACCAAAATATGTTAAAAATAAAAAAAGTTTTTCTAAAAAAAAATTTTAAACAAAGTTAATTTTGTAAGATTGGTCTGTGGTCAGAGGGGAAAAAAAAAAAGGGGAATTTTAAGGGAAGAAGGGCCGAAAATAGAGAAAAATCACTGGGGACCCTGTCGGAAGCCCATGCCCAAAGACAGAAACCCCTTAGGGAGGGGAAAAAAGATACTAGGGTACCCGGGGGGTGAAACCCGAACTCACCTAAAAGGGGAGTTTTTTGAGGGGTTTACCAAAGGGGTAAACCCCCTTGGGAAAAAGGAAAGACCTTAGGGCACCCGGGTTTTGGGACGAGGAGGGGGTTTTTTTTGGCGCAAGAGCCAATTCTGGCATATTGGCCAAACATTTTTTTTAATTTCCATAAAGCTTTTTAAAAAAAAGTAAAATTTTTTAAATTAAAAATATAATTTATATTTAAGCATAAAAAATTAATTTTAAAATTTTTAAAAAATTTATATTTAATTGTTACATTTTATTAAAAAGGCAAAAAATGTGAAATAAAAAACATCGAAAATATTTAAAAAATTAACCATTCTATCTTGATCGGGATTGACACCCGTACTCACCTAAAGAAGGGAGCCCCCCGGGGGGGGTTAAAACGTTAGTTTAAACGTTCTCCCGTTAGTGTGGTGTGGTAGTTAGGAGAAAGGGGTGACGGCTCAGGTTTTATCTTCGTCACTTGATCATGGTTCAAAATAACGAGGCCCGTCGCCAAAAGCCCTCGTTAATATTACCTCAATCACCCAACAGTGGAAGGAAATAAAATTACGTCACGTTAAGAAATGTCTTAAAATGAAAAATTTATACACTACAAATTTTGAAAAAGGTATTTTTTTACTGAAAACTTGTATGTAGAGACCATTGGTGCACACAAGGGGGGTGTCCTAGGGGTCCGGACCCCTCCCAAAGCCTTTGATTTTTTTCCCGATATATTATAATTCTAAGTATATAGTACGTAAAATTTAAAATTAATCATTAATAACAAATATTTAATTATTAATTAATACTAATTATTTATTCAAGTATTAGTTTTTACTGTTTTTTTGTTCCCGAAAATCGACAAAATCAAAAGGATCATGATATAAACTTTCAACCCTGGACACCCCCCTTGAAAAATTCCTGCATGCGCTACTGATAGAGACTAGAAAATGTCTTAGTTTTATTTTTCAATTTTAAGGTGGGTACAGAGATTGGAAAGAACATATATGGACTTAGATCAATTTTTATGTTAAGAGTGATCAGACAATGTTAAGATCAGTCTTCAAATCTGGTAGAAAAAAGGGTAGAGTTGACAACTAATTTCCT
Source organism: Trichonephila inaurata madagascariensis (assembly GCA_019973955.1). Lineage (NCBI taxonomy): Eukaryota > Metazoa > Arthropoda > Arachnida > Araneae > Nephilidae > Trichonephila > Trichonephila inaurata. The sequence continues at coordinate 1,912 of BMAV01010212.1, forward strand.
AAATAACTGAACATTTAATTACCTTTTATTTGTTCCATTTACCCTGATAATACCATTGAACGTTTATGAAATTTATTTTTTAGAAACAAAATCTCTACAGACAGGTTATAAGTTAAGGAGAGTCTCCAGAGAAAGCGTATTTTGCTGGCCAATATTTCATTTGGAAAAATGTATGAAATAAGACCATGTTTCCTATGTTCAAATATTCTGCTAAACTCTTCGATGACCTTATTCTACTTAATAATTTTAGTCATTCTCATTCAAGTCCGAAATACTTGACCGAAACTTTCTTGAATGATTGAGCTTTATGTGCTTGTGCTCTCATTGTAACATTTCATATCTATTGACTATTCAATAGTAAATGTCTGGATGGAACAGGATTACTTGGAACGCTCTAACGAATACTAGTAACCATTTCGTCGCTTCCTTTTTCCGCTACACTCATTATTTTGATTGCCTCAGTGCTTCAATACGCAAAATAAATCAGTGTATTATATCTAGTAAGGTAACGCACTAAATTCGACTAAGATGATTTCTGTTAAAAGAGGAGTCAGTAACTTTCCATGAAGTGAGCATGTTTCCAACATGGTGTTACAAATTGTACAGAACATGGGAAATATTAAGTTATTTCTCTTTTATTTTGTTATTAAACATAACTTTTTTTTATTTTACTTTTATTATTTATATATACATTTTAGTGCAATTCTTTCATCAATCAATTCATTTCAGAAGGTGTTGGTAGTAAACATGTATGTGTTGTGGTATGTTATTTTCATTGATTGCCTGGTACTGCTTTTCGAAATTCTGAGGATTTCCTGTATTTTCCCCTAGATTTTACTTTTAGCCACACAAAATTAGTCGCCATTATTATTTTAAATAAGGTTTTCAGCTGTCTGATGTACTTATTTCAAAGTCACTCTACCGTGATAGTCTTAAAAAATTTATTACACATATCTACGCCAAATTAAATTTTATGAAACTTGATAATTTCTTCGATGCTTTCATAATTCCCTTCAATATTCATGATATATCATCGTTCGTTATCTTCAAATCTACTTTTTAAAAAATAAATGTAATCAATATTCACATTTTTGTCAAAAACTGATCAATTTAAGAAATAGTAATTTAAAATGAAACTGCACTTAATATTAAATTGCATTTGGTGTGTTTACAATGGGAACGACATATTAAGAACGCACAATATCTGGCACTAACGCTAGCTCTTTGTTCTGCAGAAAATTTCCTTGTCATCATTTCGTTAACAGAAAAGTGTAAGTTGATTAAAAAGAAGAAAAATAAAATACTTCCGATTAAAGTACTTCATTACTGGGAAACGGAAGATGGGAAAGAAACCACCGATTCCCACCCCGTGTTTCTGCATAATTGAATGGAATCTGAAGTCTTGTAAAAGCTGGTCGACACATTTATTCCCTTGAAGCTCCAATCAATTAAATCTGAATAATTTTTAATAAAGCATCTTTTGTATTCTTAATAGGAACTGAAAAATAAAAAGCTGAAAAGTGTTTACGGAATTTTATGCATCCTGCAATTTACAACCTTTCGACAGAAAATATGCAGAAGTAGTTTTAGAATAATGGAGAGATTTGAGTTTTTTCTTAAAAGCCCGTATTATATTGATTGATGATTGATTGAATATTAACATCGCACTGTTCAGCTACACGAGGGCTTTTGGCGACGGACCACGTTATTTTGAACCATGGTCAAGTAACGTGGACGACACCTGAGCTGGCACCCCACTCACTTAACTTACACCACACCAACGGGAGGACGTTTGGCTCTCGACAGATTTAACGTGCATCCTTTGCCTACACGGCCGGTCTTTTAAGTAGTACTGGGCTCGAACTCGTGACAAAGCAAGCCACGGTCCGATACCTATACCACTCGGCTACCGCGGCCACACCCGTATTATATAAGTGTTATTTGAACACTAATACATTTCACAATACAGAAAAACATGATTTTCAATAACTGAAGAAAAAATTTAAACATTGTAATCTTTACAATTCCAAACGCGGTTTTGATTTATCCACTCTAACAAAAAGAATTTTTAAAAGGTGTGTTGCACAATATTTAAGTATAGGTGATCATAAACACTGACTAATAATATCCCATTTATAAAGCTGTTTTAAAAATATAAAAAACAGAACATTCAGATATAGATAAGGACCTAAAAAACATAAATAAAAGAAAACACAGATGGGTACGAACTACGTCAAAATAGATAAAAGAATAAAAGAAAAAAATACAGAAACACAGATAAAAATTGTAATTCATGAAAATAAAAAGAAATAGATTTTATGGATATAAAACAGCATTACATAATTTTTTATAAACACTCATCAGTGTGTGGTAATTGAAAATAAATTAAAAGATCAAACAGATAAAAGTAAAAGTGAATAAATTTGCTGGAAATGATAAATAGGAACCATAATAATGCACATCGATGCTATATTCTAAGGACAATTTCTAGCATGCTAATGTTTTGTTCAATGTGAAGCATGTTATTCATATATGAAATACATTATTACATGTATTATACATCATCTGAAATATATGCTCAAAACAAACTACTTCTATTTACCCTAAGCTTTTATACTCCAAAAAGGCCAATTTTGAAATTTTGCTTGAATTCCTTGAATACAAGGTTGCTAGAAGCACCGTGTAATTGATAGGGCACCACCTTTAATATACACATATAGCCATTTTCAAAGTTTTTGCAATTTTTTTTTTTTTTTATTTACACTCTGAAAATATTTCATAACCAGTCTGTTTTTTTTCCCGAGGGGTCATTCGACTGTTTTGAACAGCTCATATTATTTACAACTATGTTCTGTGGAAAATGTATTTCTGTAACAATTTATAGACTGTGGTGATAACAATAAAGATAGAATAAATAAATATAATATAAATTTTTAATATATAAGTAATAAAATAAATATAATAATGAATAAATAATAACGGAAGTAAAAATGAAAGATAATTAATATTAAATACGTAATCTATATAAATAAAAATGTAATGCGTGTGTTCAAAGCCGCTAATCTCCGAAACTACTGGACCATTGCCTCTGAAATTTTGACAAACCGTTGCATTTGAATACGGACGGATTCTAATGTACTTATTATTTCGTATAATTCTTTCTCTAAATTTTTTAAAGTTTAATTTTTAAGTTATTTTCTGATGTTATGACGTCATATGATGTCACGTTTCTCACTAAATGGAAAACTTATACTTTACACGCAGTTTTTCCAAGATTGTTACATATTTTTACTATAGATATATGTGTTTATCGATTGGAATATTTATGCAATTTTTCTGTTCTTTGATACTTATAATTAGGATTTTTTTTTCTAATAAATAATTTTGTTAGTGATTATTCTTTTAACAACGAAAATTTTGTTTTGTAGTTTTGGCAACATTTGGATAGTATTTTTGCGGGATGTTTATGTGTGCGATTTTGCTTTCAAATTACAACTTTTTCAGTAATTTCATGCAGAATTTATTTATTTCTTTAGAAGGCGAAGATTATAATTTTAACAAACCAAAATTCCTTAAGGGTATTTCAGTTCTTATTACGCAATTAACGTTAGTATTGTATTTCCGTTTTCGCTATCTATTTTAGATAGTATGTAATTAATATCATGAATGTTAGTAGCGCCTATTTTATTTTTCTCTCCCATAAACCTTTTTTAATTCAATATATATATAATTTTTTTTTGCTTGACCTTTGCGATGTTTTAATTTTTTGAATTTAATCGACGGGATTGTTCTTAAATACGGTTTTTTTTAATCTGTTTTGACATTGTAAAATTTTTTTTATGTTCCTCTGAAATATGAAGAGTAAAGATTTTCTAATATATATTTTGTGTTTGTACGAAACTGTTTGTATTGATTTAATCAAAATATTGAGCCTTATTTTATTTTTGATACCGTCTTAAAATTTTATTTTATTTTATAACGAGCTGTACCACATGTTGCTGTGGGCTCAGTCAGGTTAAAAAGACTGGTGCGCCACAAGGGCTCTACTTAAGTAATACTCAAAAAGTGAAACAAATAAAATAAAGGGTACTCGCTTTTTTTGCAGAATCACCAACCATTAACCTCCAAGTTGGCAACCCGTTTTCCTATGTGTTGAATTGGCAAAAATGTTTTTTCATATTTTTCCCCAATAGGTTGGCTAATACAAGATCGTTTGTTTTTGGGTCCCCGCTTTCAGTATCAGCCAAAGATGCAAGGACCCCCACAGGGGTCCCAATACGTGTTCTATTAAGTGTATACAATTGGTGAGTGAGTGAGTGAGTGTAGGGTTTTATGGCGCAAGAGCCAATTTTGGCTATGCTGCGCCAAACATTCGTTAAAACAGTGTATACAATTGGCTTTAGTGCATAAAATTGCTTTGCAGAATACTAAACTTGGGTCATCATACTGGCCAAGCTAAAGCACTGTTGGTAGTAATTACATATCAAACTGGAATAGCTTCAGAGAAGGAGCAAAACAGACAATTGGCTTAAATACTTCTTGGGGAAGCAGATGGTCGTAAGATTGTAATTTTTTTTGGTCATGTACTATCCAACAACTCAAGTTCAAAATAACTTGCCAAGTTGGAAACCCCCCCATTTCGCATGTCTGTATGCGCTGAATTGGCAATCATGTGCTTCGTTTCATAAAATGTCACCAATATATTGCAATTATACGTAAGTGCCTTTTTTTTTCAAATTATGTTTTTGAATTTAAAAAAGATAGTTCAGTTATTTTATGTAGTAAATATTAGTATTTATTTCATTTTTTTTTTTTTTTTATGCTCAGGATATATACTTTAGATAATTTTTTATATAAAGTATATTTTTAAAATTATACTTATGATTTGAAAGTTCCAACGTTTGATATTTCCCCCTTTTGGAACCCAATTTTGTATGCGCTGAATTAGCAATCATGTGCTTCATTTCGTATGTTATCAGTAATAGGTTACGATAATACGTAAGTCCCTTTTAATCTGTACATAACGTCACAAATGGCACAACCACCAATTTGCGTTTTAAAATATGCAAACAATTAGCCTACCAATATAAAATTATTATAATATTATTTACCTTTTTTTCCCTTTTAAAACCCTTTAATTAATTCAATATATAACATTTGTTCTTTTTTTTACGAGGGGTTTGGCCATAAGTCAATATTTTTTTTGTAGATATTTAGTGGGGGAATTGGGGGTTTTGGCGCAAGAGCCATATCTGGGTTCAAAAAATTTGTTAAAAAATTAAAACATTAGATAAAATATATAAAAGCATTAATAATACAGTTTTAAAAAAATAAAATTTCAAATCCGTTTTAAAAGTTTCAAGTAATAAAAACAAACAAAAAATTTGGGTGGGGGTTCCCCCCCAAATCGACTGTATCTTAAAATAAAAGCATTGATAAAAACAAAATTTTTCTTTAAAGAAAAAAGGGTTTTTCTTAAAAATATGTGATTAAAAAATTAGTCAAACTTTTTAAACGTGTTGGGTTTGCATACATAAGAAACGGTTGTTTTGTAACCCCCTTCATGGCTATCTTGAGGAATCGTTTCGAGTTCGTTTTCAACGTCATAGACAATCTGTCTTCCTATCCTTTGTATATTTCATTTGAGATTTTTAAGGGGTTTTGCTGAGCCATTTTAATATCTATTACGTTTTTAAATAGTTTTTTTTCCTTTTCATCCCAGATTTTCTTTGTTTTTTTAATTCGTGTTTTTGGAGTCGAAGGGGGATTAGGGAATTTGGGCGAGGAAAGGGACATGGTTGATGAAAAGGTTTAAAAGGGGGGGAACATATTATTGGTGGTGGAGTGGTGAATGTGGGGGTTTTTGGCGCAAGAGCCAATTCTGGCTATACTGCCCCTTTTTTAAAAATTTAAAATATTTTATAAAATATTTAAATATAATGATAATACAGTTTTAAAAAAATTTAAAAAATTCCAATCACTTTAAAACCGTTTTAAAATAAATAAAAAAAAATTTGGGGGGGTTTGCCCCACCAAGTCGGGCTTATTAAATTAAAACAATTAAAAAATAAGAATGGAACATGTTAGTTTAAAACAAAGTCAGGAATACATGTTAAAAAATATATATATTTTGCTTTTATTTGTTCTGAATCGGGTTGGTGTTAACTTGCTATAATCTTGAGGATCGTTTAAAACTTTTTTTGACTTCTTGAATTTATCAGGGATCTGGCTCAAGTTTTCCTCGAGTCATAGAAATTCATGCCCGCTAGTATATTTTTGAGGGCTGGCTTTCTGGGTTTATGTGGGTTTTTTTTTATTTCTATTTCGGGTTTTTTGTTTTTTTGGTCGTTTTTTTCATTTCGAATTTCGTTTTTTTTTTTTGGATTTCTTGAAACCGAACGTTCACATTGGATGTAGTGGGGACAGACTCTGGAAAAGGGAACTAATGGCTGAATTTCAGGAAAAAGTGCAGTAAATTTATTATAGGTTGTAAGGGGGGTGGGTTTCAGTTTCTAAAGATGTATTTGAGGGGAAAGGGGTTTGGGATGAGGGTGGATTTTGGGGAAGATGGTTCAATGGGGTGACGTTTTATTTTTTTTGGGTAACCACGGCTAACCAGGAATTAGTGACTGAGGCTGTGACACTGCTGCTTAATTAATGATGTGGAAGGCAGTAGCTGTGCTTGAGTTGGGGGAAGATGATTTAGAAATAGCAGGTGTGGGTATTAATGTATTCGTTTTGGAGGGGTAAAAAATGGCTGGATAATTTTTAATGGTGGCATTTTATTTTTGTGATGTTTTCATAGTTTTGGGGTTTTTGAGGTTACTGTTTAAAAGGGTTTTGGGGTTGTGCGATGTTTGAAAATATTTGTGGGACTATTAATTTTCGGGCTTCAGGATACGAGATATTTTTTTTGGTTTTTATTTTTGAATTTCTTTTAGTTTTTTTGGGAAAATTTTTAGTCGGAAAATGAGTTTTGAACAATTGACCATTTCCCCAGACGCAATCGGGAAAAAGACCAACAGATGCACATCTAGAGCACGTCAGTTTCCCACCAGGAAATTTGAGAATGATCATGAGTGAGTGATTTTTGGTTTTTTTGGGCAAGGCCGTTTTATACTGCAAAAAAATTTTTTTAATTTCCATAAAAGATTTTTTAAAGTTAAAAAATTTACATTAAAGATAAAGTTATATTTAAGCATGAAAATTCATTAAAAAATTTTAAAAAATTTATATTTAATTTTACATTTATTAAAAGTTAAAAATGGGAAATACATTGTGGTGATGTATTACTCAACATGTAAGCAAGATCTTAAAATAACGGATAAATTTAAAAAAAAAAGGCATAAAGTAAAATTAATACATGACAGAAATGTAAAATTTTGTTTATAATACAATTAAGTATGTTGTAAAATGTTTTTAAAAATTTTTGTTTTTTTTTTTTCCCACTTTTCTTTGAGAATGATCGAACCCTGGCATTTGAAACGCGCGAGGGTTCGGTATGGGGACGGTTTTACAATTCAAGTAAAGGCTTTTTGTTTTGGTAGTTTTGGGTTATTAAATGTTAAAATTAAATGTTTGGGGAGGGGAAAAATTGTGGAGTCTTTTTATTGGATTCTCCTGACCTGAGTTAACCCCCGATCGAAAATCCCTCAAGGGTTTCTGATTCAGGAGTGCTCATCAAGTCAGGTTCTGAAATGACACCTCTGGAAGAATTAAGAATTTGTGTGGAGTTATACTTAATGACGAGTTTAATAAGGTTTTAGCGAGCAGGAACGATTTTTTTTTGAATAGCGGAGTTTGTTTCAGAGTAGATCCGGAACGTAATCGTTTTACGGACTTCGGTTCTCCCCCTTTTCCCTATCAGGCTTTTTGTAATTGCGGGGATTTAGAAGACATTTCTTTTTTCAAGTGACAGTAATAAAAATCGTCAGTCGTTGAAACTTTGTCAATGTTGAGAGTGGGTAATACGAGGCCTTTACCCGGCACAGCAGCTTGGGATCCATAATAACGCGTATACCACTTCGTCCTGGCGTCCTCCACCCACCACGGAGTCCAACAAGGGAGGCATGTGCCGGTCACTGGCAAAACCAGGCACGGCGCCTTCCCTGGAGTACCCCCAGAAGATAGTGATACAGTCCAGGTGAGGATCCAACGGGGAAACACGACCCCTTATCTGCAGCCTTAACCCTAAGCAGTGTTCTTCGGGGATACCAGAGAGGTTCTACCAACCATTGACAGGAGAGGGCTCACTCCTGCTACCCGTCTACAGTGAAGCGTGGGCCAAGTGGTGAGTGAGTGAGTGAATTTGTTTTATGGCGCAAAAGCCATTTCGGCTATACTGCGCCAAAAAATTTGTTTTAAATGACATAAAATTTTAGAAATCAGATAAAAATTTTAAAATGACATGAATAAAAGGTATATCTAAAAGCAAATATTTATGAAGATTGTTTTAATATTCATTTAAAAATTTTTATATTATAAAAAAGCTAGAAAGTGAATTTGTAAAAGGTAAGATTTAAAAGTAATAAATTTTGGTGAGGATTTCCCCACCAAGTCAGAAGATAAGTGTATAGTTCATAACAAAATATTTTAAAACAGTTACTTCTTGCTGTTTCTAACTCTTAAAGGGTTAAAATGTGAATATCTTCACGTTTCCAGCCCATCTTTCCAGTAGTCTTCGGACAAGTAGTATCGATCCTTTTTGGGTTTTCTGGTTTTTTTGCCATTTTTTGGTGATTCTATAACTTCTCCCATGTCGTATACGATTACGTCTTCCTCATCCGTGTTATATTCCACATGCGACGATTTTTTAGGTCTATGTGGAGCCATCTTAATTTCTATTTTTTCCTCATTCATTTTTTTAGTAATTGCTTTTTCTTTTCCTTGCATGAGTTTTTGCATTTTTAAAATCAGATATTGTAGAAGATTCAGAGGGTGATTGAATACCGGAAGCGGATATGACTGTTGAAGAAGACCAAAGGGGGTGAACATATTGTTGGGGGGGAAATTGCACCGTTTTACAGGAATGGGTGGCTGGGGATCTAACATTGTAACTGCTAGAAAAAATGGGGGGCAAGAGGTGCGCTTTGGGTTAAGGGATGATGATGGGTAACAGCAGGTGTGGTTGGTGATACATTTGGTTTCCGGAGCGGTTGCAGTAAATTTAAGGGGGGGACATTTTTTTTTTTGGGGGATGTTTTCATCTGTCTGAGTAGTAGGATATTTTTTGAACATTTAGTAGCTTGGGCGTATGATTGTGAAGTCTGATGAGGTATTAATTTTCTGGCTTCTTTGGATATTTTTTTGTTTTTTTTGGGATTTCTTGAATTTTTTTTTGGGTTTCCCAAATTTGGGAACAGTTTTGAATTTTAGGAATGGGGTTTGGAACAATTAATACTTTTGGGGCCTCTAGAATTTGTGGAAGGCCAAAAGCAGATGCACATTAGAGCAAGTCAGTTGTCCACGGGGAAAAAGAGAATGACCGAACCTCTGGAAACTTTAAAAACAGCGCAGAGGATTCGGTATTGTATGGGCGTATTTTAAAAAGTTGAGGTACCCGGGCCCTTTTATTGTAGATGGAATTTTTTAATTAAAAGGGTAAGGGAATTAAATGTTTTGTCGGAAGAACTGTTGAACCCTTTTTTATGAAATTCTTCTGATTTGGGATTACACCCCGATCGGGAGAATCCTTCAAGAATCTCCGACCGGCGTATTCAACAAGTCGGTTCAGAAATGACACCCTCTGCAGGTGTTTAGAGATTTATGAGGAGTTATACTTACAGGAGAGTTAAAAAAATTTTTTAGCGAGAAGAAATGACTTGGTTTGAAAAAGGGGAAAAAGGGGTTTCAATAAGTAGACCCCCGGATCTTAATCGTTTTATAGATTTCGGGGTTCCCCCCTTTTCCCTAGTAAGGCTTTATGTATTGCAAAAGGAGATTTTTTTTAACATTTCGTTATTTGGCAGAGAAATTAGTAAAAATCTTTCTTTTTCGATAGTTGATCAATTTTGAGGTTGGGAAAATTTAAAGGGCCCTTCCTTCCCCGGGGAACGCAGTTTGGGACCCAAAAACCCGCATACCCACTTCACCCCGGGGGCCCCTCCACCCACCACGGAGCCCCCAAAAAGGGGGAGGCAGGGGCCGGTCAATCCCCAAAAAACCAGGCACGGCGTTTTACCCAGAGTAAAACCCAGAATATAGTGATACAGTCCAGGGTGAGGGATCCAACGGGTAAACCCCGGACCCCCCCTTTTTATCTGAAAGAATTAACCCCTTTTGGGGAAAAGTGTCTCTTCGGGGAAAACCGGATAGGAAATTCCCAGCCGTTTTGACAGGAGGGGGGTTCCACCCGCCCCCCGTCTCCCGTGAAGCGGGCCAAAAGGGGAAAGGGCAGGGTCCCTGGGGCCACAAACCCCTCCTCCATACGGGAGAAGGGGTGGGCAAAGGGAACGAAAGGGGATCCCCAGAACACCTTTTTCCCCCCTTACGGACGCCGAAACAGGCAAACATGCGGGTTAAAAAACCCCCCGGTGTTAATCGAAAATAAATAAAGCAACATAACCTAAAAGAAATATAAAAAAGGGGAAAAACAAAACACAATACAAATTTTTCCATAATATGTTAGTAATAAAAAAAGTTTTTCAATAGAAAAAAAATTTTTGAACATAGTTCATTGTGTAAAATTGGTCTGTGGTCTAGACGGGAAAAAGAAAAAAAAGGGGAAATTTTGAATGGCAAGAAGAAGGGCCGAAAATAGAAAAGATCCCCGGGGGAAAACCCGGGGTTGTGAACCCCATGTTTCCCAAAAAGACAGAAAACCCCCTTTTTGGGAAGAAAAAAAGATCACCCCTGGGGGGTGAAACCCGTCCCTCCCCTTTAAAAGAAGGTGAGCCCCTGGGGGGGAAGCGGGGGCCAAAGGGAACGCAGGGGTACCCCTAGGAAACTAACCCCTCCATCCCCGGGAAGCGTGGGAAAAGGGGAACGAAAAGGGGACCCCCAGAACCCCTTTTTTTCCCCTACGGACGCCGCACACGGCAAACTTTGGGGGTTTGGGAGAAAAAAACGGTGAATTTGAAAAAAAGGCAACATAAAAAAAATTTTAAAAAGAAATATACGAAAAGGAACAAAAATTTTTCACAATACAAAAAACCATAATATGTTAGAAATTAAAAAGATTTTTGAAAACAAGTTTTGAACAAAAGTTCATTGTGAAAAATTTGGTCTGTGGTCTGGGAGGGGAAAAAGGAAGAAAAGGGAAATTTAAAAATGGCAAGAAGAAGGGGCCAAAAAATAGAGAAAGATCACTGGGGAAACCCGGGGTTGTGAAGCCCATGTTTCCCAAAAAAGACAGAAAAACCCCCCTTAGGGGGGGAGTGAAAAGATCACTAGGGCACCTGGGGAGCGTGAAAACCCCGACTCACCTAAAAAAAAGGTGAGCCCTGAGGGGTATTGGTGGGGGAAAAGTTATTAGTGTAGGAGTAGGCGATTGGGGCCCCCAGACAGTAGCTGCTATTGAAGAAGTGGCTGGCAAGAGGTTTGCTTGGGTTGAAGATGATGGGGAAACAAGGGGGTTTGGGTTTTTGGGATATATTTTGGTTTTGGGATGAAAGTGGTTAAAAGTTTTTTTAGAGGTGGACATTTTTTTTTTTTGTTACATTTTCATCGGGTTTGTGTAGAATTATTTGAAGTAGAAGAGGCAGCTTGAGCGTAAGTTTGAGATAATTGGGGGTTATTAATTTACGTGCTTCGGGGTAAGAAATATTTTTATTTCCTGTATCTGCTTTTCTATTTTCCATTTCGATAATTTTGAATCGGATGGAGGGGACGGGGAAAATTTAAATTTGGGCCCTTCAGAGTAAATCCGGGGAAGAATCCCCAAAGGGATGCACATCTTAGATCATGTTAATTGACCACGGCAAGAATTTTTGGAGTGTCCAAAATCCCCGGGACACTTGAAAACAGGGGGCAGAGGTTTTGGGTTAAAAGGAACGGTTTTTTGAAATTTAAATAACCGGTTTTATGGTGTGGGAAATTTTGGGGGCTATTGAACGTTAAAATTAAGTGTTTAGTTGGAAAAATTTGTGAGTATCTTTAAAAGTGATTCTTCGACCTCACCACCCTTCCCGGGAAAAATCCCCGGGGCGATCTCAAGCATCAGAAGTACAAACAGGTCAGGTTCGGAAATGACCCCCCGGACGGGAAATTTTAAAAGTTTTTATGAGGGGAAAACTATAAGGGGAGAATCTAAAAAATTTTTTTGCAGACAGATAAGATTGACTGAATGTTTGATTTTGTTTCTATAAGTAAATCATCTGATCGTATTTTTTTTAAATGATTTTGGCTCACCTTTTAGCTTTTCGGGGCTTTGGAAAAAATTTGCAAAAGGGGATTTGTTAGACATTTCAAATTTTTAGGCAGTGATAGTATAAAAAAAGGGAGTACTGGCAGTCTGTTCAATGTTGAGGTTTTGGGAATACGAGGCCCTTTTCCCGCACAGCAGCATTGATCCATAAGAAGGTATACAACTTCATCCCGGCGTGCCCCCACCCCACCACGGAGTCCCAACAAGGGGGGCAGGTGCCGGTCAAATGGCCAAAAAACCCGGCAAAAGGGGCTTTCCCCGGAGTACACCCAGAAGATAGTGATAAGGGCCAGGGTGAGGGGTCCAACAGGGGAAACCCGGGCACCCCCTTTTCTGCAGCACTAACCCTTGGGTTTGCAGTGTTTTTTTCAACCGAAGAGAGGTTCACCAGCCGATTGACGGGGGCGGGCCACCCCGCCACCCGCCCCAGGGGAAAACGTGGGCCGGGGAAAGCAGAGGTATCCCCAGGGGGATTTTAATTTCCCCCCTACGGGGGAGTGTGAGGGAGTGATATTGAGGTTTAAAGGCGCAAGGGGCCCAAACTTGGGGCCAAAACCGCCAAACACTTGTTAAAAAAAAAAAAACATTTAATTTTAAAAATAATTTAAAAAATAATATAAATATAAAAAAAACTTTAGAAATTTAATTAAATTTCAGAAAAAAAAGGTTAAAAATCGAAAATAGTGCATAAAAAAATTAATTTTAAAAAAAAAAAGATTGGGAGGAATTCCCCCACCGCTTTGGGTATGTATTAATAAAAAATTTTTTTAATTCTAGAAAATTGTTAAAAGGGGGCATCCCCTATTTTAAATTATTTTTGATATTTTTTTGGTAAATTTTTAAAGTGAGTATCCGTCTCTTAAAAAAATGTTGCATCTTTTTTATCTTTCCCAAACGAAATTCCCGTTCTTCCCCTCCACGGGCATTCTTGCTTCTTTGTTCCCTCAGTTTTATTCCGGATGTGCTGGTTTTTTCTTTTATGTGGAGCCTTTTTATTTCAATTTCTTTGGGTTTTTTAAAAAATTTGGGGCTTTTATTTCCCCTTTTAATTTTTTTTTTTACGGCCTTTTTTTTTTTGAAAGTAGGGAAAGTTCACTATTAAAGTAGTAGGATAGACTCCTGGCAAGGGGAAAAATGGATGAATTTCAGTTAAAAAATGCAGTAAATTTATTAGAGGTTGTAAGGGGGGGGGATTGGGGTTTTTAAGGATGTATTTGTAGTGGAAAGTGAGTTGGATGAGGAGGCGGATATTATGGATGAAGATGGCTCTATTGGGGTGGGTTGTTTTATTGGTTGGGGAACTGGACGACACAGGAATTGGTGGCTGAGGCTTTGGGCACCCCGCTGCCGAATTTAAAGATTGGAAAGGAATTTGTTCTGCTTGAGAGAGGAAGATGATTTAGAAATAGCAGGTGTGGGGTATTAATGTATTCATTTTAGGTAGGGGTAAAAGTGGCCATAATTTAATGGTGGGGTTTTATTTTTTTTGATATTTTCATCTTGTTTTGGGGGAAATTTTTTACAATTGAGGGTTTTTTTAGCTTGGGAAAAGGTTTGGACCTTTAAATGTGGGACTATTAATTTTCGAGCTTCGGGTAGAAGATATTTTTGTTTGTTTTGATTTTCTTGAATTTTTTTTTCTAATTTCCATTTTGAACAGAGTTTAGAATCAGGGTATGGGGTTGAGAACAGTTAATTAATTTGAAACCAGACCTTCCCGTGGAAGAATGTCCCACAGATGCAATTTAGAGCAAGTAATTTTGGCCCCAGGAATAAAAATGGGCCGAAAACCTGGATTTTAAACAGCGCAGAGGGTTCGGTATGTGGGGCGGATTTTCAATTTAAATTAAAACCCGGGTTTTTTTTGTGTTTTTGGGAGATTCGGGGTATTGAATGGGTTTTGGGGATTAAATGTTTTTAAAAAATTTAGAATCTTTTTTTTAGTAATTTTTTTGATCTTTTAATCACCCCCCGATTAGAGAAAACCCCTCAAGGATTTCTCCTTCAGGAGTGCTCAACAAGTCAGGTTCAGAAAAAAAAAAACCCCGTGAAAATATTTAGTGATTTGTGAGGGCCCCTAATTGAGGGGGAAACGAGAAAAAAATTTGGCAAAATAAAAAAAACTTGTTTGGGAGAGCAGAGTTTGTTTCAACTTTTACCGGATGAAAAAGTTTTACGATTTAGGTTCGCCACCTATTTCTTTTGTGAATAAAACAAATGGCGACTTTATCATAGTATTGTCGGGAGGATAAAATTTAAGAATCGTGAATGTTTTAGGGAAAATTTTATCGACGTTAGGTGCCTTTTTGGGAAATAAAGGCCTTTACCCGGGGACAGCAGCATTGGGTCCCATAACAACGCGTATACCACTTCATCCTGGCGTGCCCCCACCCCCCACGGAACCCCCCCAAGGGAGGCAGGGGAAAACCGGCCGGCCAAAACCAAAAACGGCGCTTACCCAGAGGGAATTCCCCGAAGAAGTGATACAACCAGGGTGAGGATTCCCAAAGGGTAAACCCGAAAACCCCTTTTCTGCAGCACTAACCCTTTGGGGAAAGTTCCTTCGGGGACACCCAAGAGAGGGAAAAAACCAGCCGATTGGGGGAGCGGGCCCTTCCCCCCCCGGGGGAAGGGGGTGGGGAAAGGGGAAAGCAAAGGGGTCCCCCAGAACACCATTTTCCCTTTACGGACGGTGAGTTAGTGGGGTGAGTGAATGGGGGTTTTGGCGCGAGCCAAATCTGGTTAAACTGCGCCAAACATTTGTTAAAAAAATTAAAAAATTAGATAAAAATTTTATAAAAAACATTAATAATACAGTTTTAAAAAAAATAAAATTTCAAATCACGTTTTAAAAGTTATCAAGTAATAAAAACAAAACAAAATTTTGAGAGGGTTCCCACCCAAGTCAGACTGTATCTTAAGATAAAGCATTTATAAAAACAAAAAATTTTTCTTTAATGAAAAAAAGGGTTTTTTTTAAACAATTTTATGTGATTAATAAAAAAATTTGTCAGAAAACCCTTTCCCAAATCGTGTTGGAGTTACCCCACGTACATAAGAAGCAAAGGATTTTTTTTTGTAACAATCCTTTCATGGCGAATTTATCTTTTGGGGGGAATCATTTTGAGTTCCCTTTTTAAAAGTCATACACAATCATGCCCTTTCCCCATCCGTCGTATATTCTGGGATTTTTTAGTTTTTGAGGTTTATGCTGAGCCATTTTTTAAAATCTTTTTACTTTTTAAAATGTTTTTTTTCCCTTTTCTGGGCCCGGGGATTTTCTTTTTTTTTTCGAATTTTTTTGATATTGTTGAGTCAGAAGGAGGTTTAATACCGGAACTGGGTGAGGAAGGGACATGGTTGGATGAAGCTTTGGGGGGTAAAACATATTATTTTTTGGTGGAAAGTGCGTCATCAGATCCAGGAATAGGTGGTTGAGGTTTGGAGATATTACATTCGTTGCAGAGGTGGGGTGGCAAAAAATTCTGCTTGGGTAGAAGATGATTGGGGTATAACAGGAGTGGTTATTTTATTTTGTTTTGGGGATTGGGTTTTTGTGGTTGAAGAAATTTAAAGGGTGTACAAATTTTTCTTTGGTTATATCTTCATCTGTTTGGGGTGGGAAAATTTTTTTTTAACAGAGGATTTTTCAGCTTGGGCGTGTTTGGGGAATGTTTTAGGGGTTTTTATTTTTTGGGCCTTTTTTGCAATGAAATATTTCTATTTGTTTTAATTGCTTTATTTCTTTTTTTTGTTTTCCATTTTGGGCATAATTTTGGTTTTTGATGAATGGGGGCTGGGGGGCAATTAACGCATTTTTTGGGTTTTAGAGTACAATCTGTGGGGAAAAATGTCCAACGGATGCACATCTAGAACATGTTTTTGAACCCCGGCAGGAAGTTTAGAGGTCCGAACCCCTGGCGTTTGAAACAGCGCAGAGGGTTTGGTATGTAGGGGCGGATTTTTAAAATTTTAAAAACCGGCCTTTTTTGTGTTTAGTAGTTTAGGGAAATTTAAATTTTTAAAAAATTTAAAAGTTTGGTGGGGAAAAATTGTAGAGTCTTTTTTTTTAGATTCTCCTGACCTGAGTTCAACCCCGATCTGAAAAAACCCCAAGGTTTTCTTTATTCCCGTAGTGCTCATCAAGTCAGGTTCTTTTAAATGACACCCTGGAAGAGTTAAAAGATTTTGTGGGGGGTTATACTTTAACGACGAGTTTAAAAAGGTTTTTAGAAAAAAAGGGATTTTGTTTGAAGAGCAAATTTGTTTCAAAAGAAATCCCCGGGGCGCAATTTTTTACTATTTCGGTTCTCCCCCCCATTCCACGGGGTGTGGTGATTGTTGGGGTTTTGGAAAGGGCCCAAATTTTCTAAAGCGAAACATTGTTAAAAATTTTAAAAAAAGTTAAAAAAATTTCTTAAGAAAATTTAAAATCTTAAAAACATAAAAGTCATTCTCGATATTTAAAAAAAAGAGGTGTTAAAATTTTGCACAATTTTTGACTGGTATTCAGAAAAAATTTTTTCGTCTTGTGGGGTTAAAAGTAACGATCCCTTGAAATAATCTTTCCATTTTTTTTTTACATAATTAGGATTAGATTCAATTTCATCCTCCATCGAGATAATCATATCTTCCTCCTCCATTCATATATAGAAGCTGGTTTTGCGTCTATGTGGAGTCATTTTTATGTCTATATTGTTTTAAGTATTTTTTTTTTTTTTTATCCCGAATTTTTTTTTTTTGAAATTTAAATTTTTTATTGTTGTAGAGCCGGAAGCGGGTTAAAATTTGGGTTGGATGAGGAAGGGACATGGATGATGAAGCTTTTTAGGGTGGAGGGAAAATTTTTTTTCCAAGAGCCAATTTGGCTATACTAAAAAATTTTAAAAAATTTTTAAAAAGGTATTATAATATTTAAAACACAGTAATGTATAATAAAAAAATTATAAAATATTTAAATTTTTAAATTTTATGAAATAAAAACATTTAATTTTTTTTGGGGGATATCCCATCAATTCAAATAAATTTAAAACAGATCAATCGTAGTGAGTAAAATGAATATGTTAAAAAAAAAAATTGTTAAAAACAAATAAAGGGTTAAAAAACAATATATGTTTTTTATATATAAAAGTTATGGTGTCAAAAAAAAATCATTTTTTTGTTTTTCTTGGGGTTAAAACCCGGTTAACCTTTTTAAAAGGTAATTTTGGGCTTTCATCCTAAATTTTTCCGGGGTTAAAAGCGATGATTCCACCCTTCTTCAAAATCGTATATAAATGGTTTTAGTTTTTATAGGGGGAGGGGGATGTTTTTTTTTTCGTTTGATTTTTCGTTTTGATTTTTTTTGTTTTGTTTTTAAACTCTTTGGAATTTTAGAAGTGTTAGGAGGTTCAAATTTGGGTGCAGTATCAAGG
>BMAV01010214.1:0-26691 GCA_019973955.1 Trichonephila inaurata madagascariensis
TCGGCTGCTTTTAATGTAAATTTGAAGCAATATACAGAAGGGTCGTTAGCTTTGTCAACAGATAGATGCATTTCCTTAAATTGACCATCAAACCTTTTTCCACGAATCAAAATCAAAAAACATCCCTAGCTAATTATCTCGATTCCAATGTGTCTTCAAAATAAATCTTCTTATGGCAATGTTTGAAAAATTTTGATTACCTGCCACTATGACCACAAGCAGAACTTGTTTAAAAATTATGATTGTGCATAATCAGTAAGTCTATTTCAGTAGAGCCTTTATTGCTGATGTTCTGTTTGAAATTTTTAGAAATTATCTTGTTTAAAACTAATTTATCAACGCTTTTCAAAGTTAACTCTTATAAAATAAAAAAATAAAAAATTGCAATTTTTTTTTTTTTTTTTTTCTTTTCTTCCTGTTTCTTAAAATTCATTTGCATTACAAAACTCAATGATACAATAATTAGTTTCAAATAAGAAGAATAGTTATTTTTCTACTACGTCCTTTCTAGCAGTTTTAGTTAAGTATTTAATGACAAAATGGTGTTTATCTTTGTTGCAAGATATTAATATACTATTGGTTTTTATTTTCCCATTCAGGAGCATCCGGTTTTTGCTTTTCTTTGTACATTTGTCACACATCATCTTCCCGGAAAATTTTTAAATGGAAATTAGCATTTCTGTTCAGAGCTCTTCGCGTACAATTTTCACGTCTTTCGTGGTAAGGATATGAGTAACAACTGTTTGAGAGCCTCTGCTATCAAGACGTTCCCAACGGAACATTCTCCTTCTCTCGTTTTCAGCATGCACATTCGTTGTACTGTATAAAAGTCAATTAAAAGTCAGTGTTTTTTCCCGAGTGCAATTAATATCTATGATAAGTAGGAGAAAAGTAATATTTGGGTCATAGTATCAGAAAAGAATTCATTCGAGGTACATCCACAAATATATTTGTTATCACCAAAACTGTATCATATTGTTACGAAATTTGAGAATTTGGTGTTTAATTTTATTTTAAAAAAGTGCAAATAATTTAAATATGCTTGTTTAATAAATTAATATTACTTTCTGTTCCATTTATTTTACGAAAAACTGTAATATTCGCTAGCAACATCATCATTTACATTATACTGACGTTTCAATGCAAACTTAGTGAAATTTGGACATAAGCCAAGTAGTCATCATTTTTGGCGATCATATGAAAACTTTCGAAATTGCCGGAGAAGTTATCTCAGGACTTATGATGCAAGCGGGTTTGCTCGAGAAAGCAGGGGAAGGGGGGCGCTTTTAAATACTGTCGTTTCCCTAAGCTGGTTAGTTCATTTTTGGGTGTTTGAAGGGTTCCCCTTCGTGTGTCGCCCAAGATTAAATGGTTGTTTGCGGATAGTTATTTTTTTATCAGAAATGTTTTTTTAGACAGTGATAGTTGTGCGAGTGCTTAGTTTTGGGAACTTATAAAAGAATTTTTATTTTGTTATCATGTTCTTAAAGATTGTTTTAAATACCACCCCTTTGTTTTTTTGAGACTATAAAAAAATAATCCACCAAAAAAACCCACGAACCAATTTTGAGCAACAATATATCCCAAAGACCCATTATAAAAATAATGTATTTGGGGAGTTTGGGGTTACGACTAGACCTGATTTCTACATTATCGATTTAACCCAAAAAACCCCCCGCCATTTGTATGGGAAATTAAATCATTCCCCAAAATGTTGGCGACGATATAAAAGAAGCTTTTGGCCCCTTTCATCCCTCCCAGGCCAGTTACGAGTGTTAAGGTGGGGAACTTTGGCAACCATTATTTTTTTTTATTGATTAAAACCCATACATAAAGAAACCCCGGGTTAGGTGGTTATGAACAAAAATATGTTTGGTCAAAAATTTTTTTTTTTTGCCCTGGTTGAAGATCGTTTATTAGCATGGAAATTTTTTAAAGGGAAAAAAAGAGCCATTTGGGACGATTGTTTTAACGAGAAGGGGGTCGGCCCACCCCGCAAACTCCCCTACCGGGCCCAAAAATGAGACGTTTGAAGATTCAGATTTTTTTTCCATAATTTCCCCCGGGGGAAGATCCAAAGGGCATGATAACTATTCCAAATGTTAAGCCGGGGGAGGAAAAAAGCTAATTTCCCAAAGAATCAGAATTTGATGCAATTCGTTGCAGGGTGATGGGGAAATATGCAAATATGTTAGGTAACAGCCAATCGTGCTTTTAGTCGGGAAATATGCAAAAGGGGTCTTTAAAAGCCGTTTATGAAGGGTTACAAAAGTTGAAAGTGCTGATAGAAGGTGTTTAAACTTCTCGTACAATTTGTTTTCGACATTCGTGTTTCTATGATTTCCAGAAAATGAATGGAAATTCTGAGCGCTGGCGTGCTGTGGGGCGCATTGGGGACAGTAGATCCAGATGTTTTTTTTGGCGTTCATCATTCTGTAATTTTTTCCGTTTTGGAAACAATTCCAAAACCACAAAAAGTTTTGAAGGCCCCCCCGGCGGTCCCCGGGGTTGCAATCTCCGGGGGGGACGAATATTGCATTGTGTCGGGGGGAATAACAGGCGACCTTCTACGGGGACATATATGGTTACAGCCCCCCATTGCTAAGACATATCTGCAGCTGTACGCCCCCAAAAACAAAGAATAAACTGTTGCTCAGGTACCCCGAGTTTTGTTTCTATCCGTCCAATCAAAAGGGGGACGAAAAGGGGGGTGCCAACATGGAATTGGGCGGGCTGACTGGGGAATGTCATGTTTACTGATGAGTCAAGATTTTCCGAATCTTAGATGAGATGCGCGCAGGCAAGGATATGGCGTAAACAAGGAACACGCAATCGGGCCTCAAAACATCACGCATTCCGAGACGGAAGCATTGGCGCAGGCGGCAGGGATTGGTTAGATGTACCGCAACCGACCAGCAATATCTTTAAACGTTCTGCGCATTTGGCCGTCCGGATAACAGATGAATTCCTAGAACCATTGTGAGATTGGAACGCTGCAGCAGTTGGCACTACTTCTGTTTTAATGGACGATAACGAACGTCCTCTCATAGAGCTGACATCGTCAATAATGACCACCTGGAGAGTGAAGGATGGCGCGGGCGCGGCGGCCAGCATACCTGCCCGACCTTAATCCCATTGAAAATCTTTTGGGATGCTCTCTCGGCCGTGCGTTGTATCTCCACGTTTTTAGCCTCCAGCCATTCTTATTGAGCTGGAAACTGCTCCACAAGAAAAATGGTGTGATATCTCTGCGGTGGTTGACACCCATCTTCACAGCATGGCCGTAGTCGGGAAGGCGTGCTGTAAATCTTTGTCCCCACCCTGCCAATTCATCTGAAATCACCCTATCCATCCATCACCAAAACAGATGTTGGCTGACAGGTGCAGGTGGCCAAGGGTCATTGTTTGCCACCGGCCTTCGGACAAGCGCATTATCTGGTCTGGAATCTATTACATCGACGTGGCTATGAATGCCGTTGTCAATAATAGGCATTCCTTTATGAAAGTTTTGAATAGAGGTCGATGTATTTGAGTGGGGGCCGTGAAGCCCAGGTGTGAGATGTGAATGGATGAGCTATGGCGCCCTTGGATTCCAGACGACGGTATCGTGTTTGTGTCGGTTGCAATGAGAGAGCATTTTAGCGGTGCCCGGGGACGAGGGCAACCTTTTCTTTGACCTGCCAATGAGAAGACGAGGGCAGACTCTTCTTTTTAATCCCGCTACCGAGTGGTGAGAAAAACGTGGGCGTAAGTGGCAGGACCCGCCCCTGGTGTTTAAAAAGGGGTGAATTTTTGAAAGACTGAAAGAAGAGAGACGGAGGGACGAGAAGAGAAACCGGAGCGATTGGACGGGGAGAGAAATGGACATAGAGCCATATGGAGTAAACTGAGCCCAAAAGCTAGACTGACCTCGAGTGATAAAGCAAGATCGTCCGCCCGGCCTGGCCTATTTAATGAATAACATGTTTTGAAGCTATTAAATACTATTTAATTTTTTTAAATATGGCTGTAACAAATTTTTTTTGTGTACGAATGACTGACGACGTTGCCAGCAGTGTAAACTGTATACAGATGAGGGGGAATCACATACCCTACACGTCCTTTTTTCATTTTATGCTGCTTATTTCGCTTTATACATAATTCTGTTTAAGTCTCCAATATGACATTATCTGATAACTGCGTAAAATTTAATATTATTTTCATTTCTGTATATAATTATTGATTTTGTTTATGTATAAATATATACGCTACTTTACTGCCAAATTTTGTGTCAATCAAAGCAGTATTTGTTGATTTTTTTGCATTTTACATCTTCGTGCTTAACTTTTGGAAGTGAGTGTACATTAGTATATATTGGGGATGCTTGGGAAGAGGGTTGCCAGCTTGGGTCATTCTTGACACATGGCTGAAGTTGGCTGTGAGGTCCACCGCTAATGGCCCTCGTGTTGCTGCAGTGAGAGACATTTACTCCCACGAAATAGATATGACTTAGCTCTTTCTGTATTTAGGAATGATACATGATCTTATGTAGTTCTCAAAATGTGTGCTACGTCGTTCTTCTTTTGTTCAATTCCTACCATAGCTCACAGACTCTCTATTTATTTATTTATTTTATCTTGGTGGAATTCTCAATCGTTAATAAAATAAACTTTAAATCACCTCTCAATTGAGCTGAAATGTTATGTACATGTATTTACTTGGAGGACAATACAGTAATTTAACTATAATTAATAAAAATTAATTGATTAAAACTAATTATTCAAAGAATTACAAATACAGCCACGTTGGCATCATTTTTGGACTTGTGTTCCCCAAAAACTTGAAAGGTTTTTTCTCACATTTTAAAACGCTCACAGAGCTGAAATTTTCTATACAATATAGTTTTGGGTAAAAATACGATAATTTAATTATAATTAATTAAAATTAATTGACTGAAACTAATTATTTAAAGAATTACAAATACAGCTACGGCATTATTTTTGGCCTCACTCGTGTCAAAATTTACTCACCTTTTAAAGCATTCAGCTGAACTGAAATTTTATAGATACGATTGTTTTGGATGACAATACGCTACTTTAATGATAATGAATAAAAATGAATTACCACTTAAAGTTGTGATTCTGTCCTATGTATATACATATGTATATTAATTGTAACTATTTAATGAAAAGTAGCTAAAATAAAAAATTTCTTTGTTGATCTAATTAGGAATTGACTTAAATTTTTTTTAATATTACTTTTTATTGTTTTTTATTGAAATAATTAACGATCATTCCATCATGAAGAAGTGTTAATGCAACTTTTTGTAATGAGTTTTGAATGGGACGATTCAAACCCGTTTCATTCAGACAATTATGACACAATATTGAGTAAACAAATCTTTTTTCCACAGAAATCGTAGAAGACATCAGTCCCGAGTACACATACGAGACGTGCAACGTCACCCATCCCTCGATGCTCATCAACGTGACGGCAGACTGGAAGGGGGAGGAGATGTGTGACCACAGGAAGACCGCTCTCTTCACCTGCACTGTGAGAACACATCGCTCGTAGAATCGGGCTTTCTTTTAATAAGCAGGGAAATTAATGAACTAAAAAGTGTTTATTTCCTATGAGGATCTTTGGAGGGGAAAGGAAATATCTGGTTGGCGCGCAAAGCATGTAAAGAAACACATTACTTGTGGAACAGAGAAAGTTAATCTTGGATCCTTGCTCATTTAGGGGAAGGAGACGACTATACAAAAGTACACTGCTGGCCACCGTAAATGCAACACCCTGAAGGAAGCATGGAAATAACATGAAATTTACAACATGCATTAGCGGAGTTCAGATATGCAAATGATTAGAATTTCAACGCAGACACACATCACGCGCGCCTGTGGCGCCACCTCAAAGCGCTATTTAAGGATTGGAGATTTCGGCGATTTCAAGTTCGGCAATTGTGTTTTTCTTGTGGTTTTTTCAAAAAACGATCAGTTATGTCTCGTAGAAAACAGCAATCAGCTTTTGATCAAGTATCCGAGTTCGACAGAGGAAGAATAGTGGCCTACCGAGATTGTGGATTATCTTTCAGGGAAATCGGTGGTCGTGTTGGACGAAACCAAACAACCGTAATGCGGATATGTGACCGTTGGATGCAGGAGGGTACGTCGGACCGACGTGGTCGATCGCATCCACCTCAGTGCACCACTTCACGTGAGGATAGGCAAATTGTGCGCATGGCAGTGACGGATCACTCACTCACATCACGAACCATAGCACATCACATTGAGTCTGTAACGCATCATTCAGTGTCTGCGCGTACCATTCAATGCCGTTTACAGCAGAGTGGTCTGTCCACAAGACGTCCATTGCTTGGTCTACCCTTGAAGCAGAACCACAGACGTCTCCGCCGCCCATGGTGCGATGAAAGAAGGATGTGGGCGGCAGAATGGAATGAAGTTGTCTTTACTGACGAGTCACACATCTGTCTGCAACACCACGAGTCTGGAGACACCGTGGAGAGAGGATGCTGAACAGCTGCGTTATGCACCACCACACTGGTCCTGCACCGGGTATTATGGTATGGGGCGATATTGGATATCACTCTAGAACTCCTCTGGTACGCATTGCCAGTACTTTAAACAGCCAGCGCTACATCTCCGAGGTGTTGGAGCCAGTTGTCCTTCCTTACCTTCAGGGCTTGGCCACAGCTATATTTCAACAAGATAATGCGCGACCACACATGGCACGCATTGTCCAAAGGTCCTTCGTCAATCACCAGATTGAATTGCTTCTCTGGTCTCTTTCACCGACAGAAAACATGTGGTCCATGGTTTCTCAACGATTGACCGAGATTACACCTCCAGCTGCCACACTAGATCAACTTTGACAACGTGTGGAAGCTGCTTGGTCTTCTGTACCCCAAGAACACATCCAAAGTCTCTTTAAATCAATACTGAGGAGTGTGGCAGCGGTGATCTCCCAACAATGGCGGCTACTCTGGCTACTGATTCTGGCAGGAACCGCTCTTCATAGAAGTCTATAAATTTAATCATTTGATACTTGGTCAACATGTTATCCACAAAATATATTTTGTTGTGCTATCTCTTGTTTTCTTGGTGTGGCATTTACGGTGGCCAGCAGTGTAATATCATAAAATCAGGCATAATACACACAAAGTTTTCTGCTAATGGAACCTTAACCTTTCTACCGCATTATGATTTACTACAGTTTTTTTCATGCAATACTTTTTTTGAATCACTACATTGAAAATTAAGGGATATACATAAACAAAATACTCAACTTTGGGAAATTTAATCCTTTAGAGCTAATTAATTAATTAAAGATATATTCAACTATAAAATTAATTATGTACACTCTTCACTTAAAATAAATAGTCAAATCGTTTTCTATGATCTTCATTAACATAAAAAAAAAAAAGACACTTTTTTGAATTAACTTTTTTTAGGAACAAAATTTAAACTTTGCAATCCGCTGAAAACCGGCAGCGCCCAAATTTCTGTTAAAAAAATTAATCCCCCAAAAAAATACTCATCATAAAACCCCGTCTCCATATTTTTGGGAAGAGTGGTTTTCAAAGAATACCAAGTATCGTCGAATTTTAAAAATGTTTTATTTTTTTTTTTAAAAGTAGAGTATTAAGTACTGGTGATAAAGGGGTTAAGAGGAACCTTTTTTAAAAGCAAAGGAAAACTTATTTTTGGGAACTATTTCCAAAAAAGACTCAGATAAAATCTCCCCAAATGAATGTATTCGACTTGTCCAGCATAAGTTTTCATGAAATCTACACACAATGAAGTTTTCTGAATGATAACGGAATTAATTAAGATTAAAGCAGGAGATGAGAGTTCCACTAGGATTTTACACATTATGCCAAAATCAACATTACAGTTTTAATATTTAGGAAAAAATAGCAGTGATTTTTTTTTAACGAACTTAGTAATATTAAATTATTGGGTCGTATTAAGCGAATTCGTCAAATTTCTTCTTTTTTTTCTCTTAACTTGTTACTTCACTTCCAGTACTTTAATTTTTGACTTAATACTGAGATATTAGTACTTAAAAACTTTTAAAATTCAAAATTTTACACTAATGGAAAAGATTGAATTCTTTAAAATACAAAATACCGTTTTTTTATTAAATGATTTATAAATTAAACTAGAGACAACTTTTAGACTAAAAAATTCCCGGTGTTTTTTTTAAATTCATTTATGAAATAAAATATTTTCCCTTTCCAAAAAATATTTTCATTGCATGTGTATATATTGAGTTATTCTGAAGCCTTCATTAGGAATTCTGTTAAATCTCTAACTTCAACTTCTCACTCTTCACATGTAAAAATATTGCTATTTTTACATGATAATAAAATGTTTTCAAGCCTTATATCAATTGATCTCATTCCAAAGGCGTCATTTTTTATGTTAGCATGACAATGAAGGAGTTTTTATAGAGAATTGCTTGTATAACGTACGATTTCTGTATTGAATCACATTTGAATTTCGAAAGCATGCATCCAATTTCTCATTTGTTTCAGAAAAAGGATTATCAAAGAACCATTCTTCTCATAGAAGCTCTACACAGCGGGAAAGCCTCTGCGAAACTAATACTGCCTAACGATGAAAACCGAACATTGTCTTTACAACGAACCATTAGTGTGGATGCTAAGAATCTGAATTTAAGGATAAGATATTCAGATAATAAGGTATAGTTTTAATTATGTGAGAAAGATAGACATGAATATTTTCGTCTTGAATTACCTACCTCTTAATTACACTTCAGTTCTTGCTTTTTAATTTAATTTTTTCTCTTTTTTTTACTTTTTTTTTTTAAAATTCCCACTATAAGCTCCCCCCTCTCTATATATATATTTATTTGTCTTTAATTTTTAATCGTTAATAAAATAATTTTTAAAACGCTCAATAGATGAAATTTTATATATATGATTATTTTATTTAAATACAAAAATTTTAATTATAATTAGTAAAATTTAAAGGATTAAAAAATAATTTTTTAAAAATTTCAAATACAGCCACGTTAGTATCATTTCTGACACTTTGCGCCCCGGGAACTTGTTTCTCCCAAATTGAAAAGGTTTTTTTTTAACATTTTAAAAAAAGCTCGTTTGAGAGTTGAAATTTTTTATACACTTTTTTTTTGGGAAAAAAATATGATGATAAATTGAAATTTAAATTTAAAAATTTAAATTGCAGAACAAATTTATTTAAAATTACAGATACAGCGCCGTTGGTTTCATTTTTAGTGACTTGGGTCAAAAATTTGGAAGATTTTTTTTTATCTCACGTTTTAAGGCATTCAGTTGAACTGAAATTTTATAGACACGATTGTTTTGGATGACAATACGATATTTTAATGATAATGAACAAAAACTAATTACCACTTAATGTTGTGATTCTGTCCTATGTATATACATAGTTATATTAATTGTAACTATTTAATAAAATGTAGCTAAAATAAAAAAAATTTCTTTGTTGATCTAAGTAGGAATTGACTTAATTTTTTTTTATATTACTTGTTTTTAGGATGAGGAGTCAGAAGATCTGCAACTCAAAGGAAAGATAATAAACAAGAATTACCATGTCTGGAGTTTAAGAATTCATCTAGACACTTTCACGAGAGTCAAATCGCTTCTTGCGAATAGTTTTGGAAGCATTATCAACAGTCTCGTTTCTCTGGCCCGTGATCCTGATCATTCTGTTAACAAATGGGCTCATTCCAGTATCCATATGACACTGTCTGATTATTTCCGACATCTTCGAGACCAGGTAGAGATATGTGTTCTTCATTCATACAGTTATTCAACTGTCCAACATTTCCACAAGTTCCTGAGAAATTTTTTCCAACTTTAAAGACAAAGCTGCGGTAGCTAGTGATCAAGGTAACGGGATCTTGGCTGGTGTGCCATGAGTTCGAGCCTAGTACCGCTGAAGACCCTCCGTGTAGGGGGCGATGCACGTTAAATCTGTCGAGGTTCAAATGACCTCCCGTTGGTGTAGTGTGGTGTGGAAGTTAGGAGGAAGGGGGAGTGCCAGCTCATGTGTCGTACTCATCACTTGACAATGGTTCAAAATAAGGCCCGTCTTAAGTCCTCAGTGCTGAAAGTAAACTTTATTCCCCCCACCCCCATTTTTTAGAAGAAGCTGCTATGTCATAAAAATTTAATCAGTATTAAAGCATCGACAATGTCATATGGGATTTTAATGCATGATAGGAATCATTATATTTTACTTAAATTTTTAACCGAATTTCATGGATATAGGTAGAAATATCAATGAAAAATTATTTTATTTTATCTTAAATACAGCGTTTTAAATACAGTATTTAAGTGTTACAGACACAAAAAAATCTGTCTTAGTGATTCTTTGTAAATATATATTTATCGACATACTGAAGAGAAAAGTACTAGATGCGAAATATTGAAATTCACAATTTTCATCATCATTGTTATGAATTTTAATCAGGTATGAGCAAAAAGAACTACATTGGTAAAAAAAAATCTAATATTATGTTAACTGTAAAATATAATAATGTTTTTATATTCCCTTTGGAATCTTAATTTAACGTTAAAAAACATTTGAATTTTTTAGAATTCCTAAAACGTAAATAATTAAAAATTGATAATTCTTCAGTTTAAATTTTCAACTGTAGAAACTCGTTTTACAATCGCAAAAACAAAAATACCATTAAAAGATAATTTTAAGCTAAATACAAAACAATGAAAAAAAAAATAATTTAGTTTGGGGGAAAATGGAATCTCTCAATTCATCTTTTTAAAATTGTTATTTTTTCTTTCCTATTCATTTCGAAGGGTCATCGAAAATCCGAATAATTTAGTGATTTACGATCCCTAAATAACTAATTCAGTACAGTAAACAGAACTTCAAAAAAACATGACTGAAGAGTTTTACATTCCCTTTTGTTTACACCATCACTGAATAAAACTTCAAAACCATGCAAGAAAAAAAAACCCCTCTCTATGAAGTGTCGTTGCTATAAAATTACATACCACGTCTATGTTCAGAATATCATTATATTAAATGTTCATTTATATCTCTATTCCATAACGTATAGTGGCCGCGGTAGTCGAGTGGTATAGGTATCGGATCGTGGATTGCCTTGTCACGAGTTCGGGCCCAGTACCGCTGAAGACCCGCCGTGTAGGGCAACGATGCACGTTAAATCTGTGGAGAGCTGAAACGTCCTCCCGTTGGTGTGGTAGTTAGGAGAGGGGGTGCCAGCCCAGGTGTCGTCCACGTCACTTGACCATGGTTCAAAATGACGTGGTCCGTCGCCAAAAGCCCTTGTGTAGCTGAACAGTGCGACATTAATATTCAATCAATCCATCCATAACGTATATTTTCTGAATCAACAATATTTCATTCCTTTACGTATCCCAACGGAGCTAAATCACAGAGCAGTGGTACTGAACCTATCGATCTCTCTCCCCACCTTTAAGTATCAGCTTGACATCACGGAGCCCCAAGATTTTGAGCAGCCCTTTCTCACTCCCAACATATGGCTGAGTGATTTAAAGATTCCTAAGTCTGCTACTTATACAGCCTTTTTAACACTTATTTTTTCCTTTAAGAAAGCAAACATCTAATTCAAAATATTACCAAATACTGATTTCAAATAAATACTGTACTTGATGATGTATTCATGACGGGACCAAAATCAAATAGTATTATGGGTCCAGATGACTGTTCCGGCAATCTGTTCAATATTATCCACATAGAAGTTTTTTGACGAAAAGAGGACTCTTATTTCTTGTAGAACAACAAGAATAGCTGGAAATTTTAACTGTCCAGCTATTCTTGTTGCTATTCTTCTCATATTTTTATGAGCAGGTGTCAGCTCTGTATCTAAATAGTTATCACACAATTCCTCTATAAGATCTTCTACCATCCCTATC
Organism: Trichonephila inaurata madagascariensis; assembly: GCA_019973955.1. Taxonomy (NCBI): domain Eukaryota; kingdom Metazoa; phylum Arthropoda; class Arachnida; order Araneae; family Nephilidae; genus Trichonephila; species Trichonephila inaurata. The sequence goes on from BMAV01010214.1 coordinate 11,933, forward strand.
AAACTTCATTCCTCTGTAATGATCTTTTCGTAGCTTAGCAATAGTTTTTGTTATTAAGGGATTTATATGTCCACTTATATTACAGATTTGATGCTTTGCAGGAATTGGCTTCTCTCTCAATTTGAAATTCGCGACAGCATTTGCGTCTAGTAAAGTAATGCTAACAAAGTTGTTATTATTAAGATTTCTGGATTCCTCCGCCAGTCTGCGCGTTCATTGTCTGCAATGTCCACATGTGCATGTAACCATTGGAGGAAGCAAACTTTATCCAACTCCTACAGTCTAAACAGGTAAGAGCAAATCTCTTCAGTAACCCTTGAGCCTCCATTTGGAATTGCCTGGAGGGCTGCTCCTGAGTCACAGAAAATAATGAGATCTCTAGCCTGTTAATAATGTACTTAACTCCATTAATTAAAGTTTTGAATGGGAAAGATGGATCTGCGTTTCTTTTGCAAGTGCTGTAATATTTGAGATACGCAGTCGCAACTCCGATTTTATGCTTTCCAGACGAAATGTTACGTTGCAGTAATGACTACTTAGTTATAAACAATAAAAAAATGAAATAAATATTCTTGATCGTAGTACGTGTTCTAATAGAGTTTTTTTATTATAGGTAATTGGGTGATCTAGTCTAGGATGGCACACCTTTCTATTTTTCAATGAGGACTGTTAGAGTCTGTAAAAGAGAAATATTAACATTAATGAGATATTTGCAGACCCTCTAGAAAAGCACTGGGGACCCCCAGAGGTTCGCAGATCACCGTTTAAGAACCACTGCTACAAACCATTAATTATTCTGTAGGAACAACGTGTGAGCTGACTCATTGTTTTGCATTTCAGACTGAGTTATACATGTAACATGCCGTATATAACCACTACCCTCTTTATTCTACGTGATGGTTTTAATTCGAACCTAACTTAAGTGATTATCTTGCTGGGGGATAACTATCAATCTTTGCACTGAAAAAGAATAGGTTTGGAACTTATTTTACATGGTGTGTGTGTGTGTCGGGGGTGGGGGTACTTAATTAACCATCAATAGTTCTTAAATATTTCGATAAAAAAAGTATTTAAAATCCAGCTGTCAGTCAGGCTGACAGTAACTTAGTGTTCATAGTCATGAATTCATGGCTGACGTTATCTTCTGTGTGTTCGAGTCCCGGTCCTTGAGTGAACGGTTTGTCGTGTATCCGAGCTGATGCTTATTTAATCAACTGAAACTCAAATTTGGCATGATCTTCAGTTTGGCGAGAGAAAACCAGTTCAAATGTCATACTCGACACTTGACCTCGGTTTAAAAGTTTTCTTCACCAATGGCCCTTACATTGCTTCTAAATTTGATGTCAATAATCAACTAGACACAGATTGATCTTTCATAGATAATCTTTTGGTTGCATCACACAAAGTAGTTTGAAGGAGAGCAAATAAAATAATTTTAAGAAATGGAATTTACACGAATTTATAGTTTCATAACTTATGACTACATTATTACATCGTTTAAATATAATCTTTCTATTTTTTTTTGCACAAATAGAGAGAGAGCTCATTTAAAACAAAAGCAATTGTCAATATACTTTCTTTTAGGGAAATGATTTGATGCGCGCCTCTTGGACAAGTTTGAAAGATTCTCTTGAAAGTCTCAAACCTTTCTTCGAGACACCATTGACGCTTGTGTGGAATATAGCTTCAATCGGAACTATGAAAGAGTATCACACTAGAGAGGAGGAGTCAGCTCCAGGTACATTGTGCTCATGTTACGATTGCTCCACACATTATTTATTTTAAAATTATCTCAGTTTAATTATTTACTTTACTAATTTTTTGAAATCATTTCTATGTCATTTAAGAAAACTAAAATTACGAAGGCATTTCTTCCCTATTGCATGGTATTATTCATAAAAAATTCCGAAATTATTATCCTTACTTTGCTTCTTATTTTTAATCTTATCGGTTGATTCATAAATAGTGTGACCAATTTCAGATCATCATAAATTTGTATTGAATAAAGTTATTTGCATGGAATTTTCAATGTGGTTTCCTCTAGCACAGTACACTTTTCGTAAGTTTTTTGGCTAAACTAAAAGAATTTTTTTGCTCATTTTTGGGGTATTTTTTCAACTCCCTTTGAAATTGCTTTTTGAAGCCCTTGAAATGCTCTTACTTTACGTCTTTTTAATTGTTTTTTTTAAGTATCCCCATAAATAATAATCACAAGGAACACAGATAGGGGATAGTGATAGTCCTTTATTAGGAGGCAGAAAATTTATTTTTTAATCTTTTAGCCATTTTATAGTTCATTTTACAGTATGAATTAGAGCAGAATCTTGGTAAAAAACAGTTTCCTTGAGGGTAAAGACGTTTACTTTTTGATCAAGTGTTTCAAAACTTTATTCTGATAGTATTTAATATCAATTTTAAAGTTTAGTTTCACGAAAAATGGTTTTGTTAAGCCTTGAAAGGACATTTCCGTCCACATCATAACACCTGAAGGCCAACTTGCGTTTTTCAAAACTGCTGCGTCTTTGCGACGTTTTTTGCTTGAAATATATTGAATCTTCGTTTTGCCTGTTGCGAATGACAGACCAAATTGTGCTTCATCAGAAGTTATCCATGCCTTGTGTCTACCTTTGCGTAACATTTAATACAGAGTCCAAGAACGTTTTTCATTTTTCTACGGTCTTCACAGACATTTGATGACAGATTGGAAAATTTACTTTTTATAGCCAATTTTCATTATCTCACGACAAATTGCTATACCTATAGTTTCTTTGCCAAAGGTTTTGAGGCAAAGAATTTTCTACAGCGATAATTCTTTTTAACTTCTTTTTTTCTGTTTCATAAAGGACTTCCTTTTGCTCACATTTTTTTCCTTGAAGCTTTTGATTGCGAGCCAAATTTTATTTCTTTTTGAAGTTTAGAGAGTAATTCAATAGAAAATGTCTTTTTTTGATTTTTAAATGCTTTTTATTTACAAAATTTGAACAACCATCCTTCAAAAGCTGTAAAATTTCGTTTCGGGTTTGAGCATCCAATTTCAGTACTATAATTTACTCTCACTAATAAAAATAGTTAGATTGGCAATTTAAATGTTTCATTTTTCAAATAAAACCACTAGTAAAAAGATAGAAATTCATCATAAATAGTTATATGCTTTTAAAACTAGTCACACTTGTTTTGAATCAACCGGTAGTACATTTGATACTCTAATTTGATTTTATTCAGTAGTTCTTTCATTGTTCGATCAATTGGAGCTTGTGATTAGACCTTTAAAATTTTAAAACGAATTGCTTTATGCGAATTCATCTAAGGGTAAAAATTATCTGAAATCAAAAGGGCATTTCCAAAAATGTACCTTTAAAATGTTCCATTTTAACTTTTACTTAAATGATCGAATACAATATCAATATAATAGTAAATATTTCTTTAAAAAAACCTTTTTGTCTAATGTTTTGTAAAATTAAAGTTTTAGCTTATGAATTTAAAATAAAATTTTCAGGATGGATCAGCCATTACTTCGACTTAGCAGTCGGTTTCTTTAAACCTGAAACGAATATCATCGAAACAGTTCTAAAAAAGTTCCTCCTGGATAACAAAGAGTTTAGATGGGAATTTATTACGGGCAGAGTTCTGAAGATGGAATCTTTTAGAGAGGTAAATTTCCTTTCCAAAAAATATTGTTCTTATTCGATTTATTTATGGATTGTGTTTTATATTATAATATCAGCTATCAGTGTTGAGATTATTTTTAATTACCTTTGTAAATTACCATTTGTAAAGAATGATAAAGATACTGGCACAGTACCATGTCCTTTTCAGTAGATTTTTGAAGTCTAAAATGTGTTACCCTTTCCTTTATTTCATACGAATAAGAAAAGAAAAACTTTTAAATCTCTCACCCATATGTTCATACAAGAACAAAATACAAATTTTTGCTTAAAATAGGTGGCTACTGTTACCGGGGGGAGGGAACTCGTCGGGGTGTCAAGTTCGAGTCCTGGGTATTATTGGAAAGGAAAGCACGGCTCTTCTTAAACCCAAAAAATTTAATTTAAAAATAGTAGATTTTGGCAAATGTTTAAGTTATGCTTCTACTTGGGTTTGCTAAACTTCTTGCTTGGGCACTTTGCCTCAAATAAACCTCAGGCTGTCCGTTGTTTATCGAACTATTCACGAGCTGTCCAGGAGTCTAGAAAAATTAGCGTACTTAAGTCCCACTTCTTGTTAAAGCTTAGAAAAGTAGCTAGTTATTTCACGAATTGACTAGTTCTTGCTTTGGATATGATTCAAATAATGTCTTTGATTAAAAATATCCTACTAAATATCGAATAATATATTTGATATCCTTTCATTTTGTCATAGTAAGCCTTTCATTTCTTTTTAGTGGCCTTCACTTGTATTCGAGCTCAATCATTTCACTGATAAAAATCAAGAGGGAGATCGAAATGATTTACCATCACCGGAATTGTATAAAGCTGTTGCAGCATTTGGACGTCGTTCGGTGCTCACCTTCGACGGTCGTGAGTATGAAATGGAGGAGTTCGCGACAGAATGCATTTTTCTGCTGGTTCGAGATCTTTGCACACCATCCTTCACTGTGCTGGGTGGCAAAAAGAATATCCAGATCCTTTTGCCCGACGTAACGGTCCGTATCAACGACGACAACAAAGTATTCGTGAGAATCAGTTATCGAGCTTTTTTCTAAAACAGGTTTGGGGGGTGAATTTTTTTTCCTTTTCGTTTTATACTAGGATGCAAAAGGGATGTACACTCCTAACTTTAGCCCAGATCTCATCAAGATCCCATTCAATTTTATTCTATAAAGTCTTTTGGTAATCTATAGTAGTCCCTTGATCTGGCTACTCATCGGAACAAGGTATACCGAAACTATGACGATTTTACTGCGTATATAAGAGACTCTGAATACTTTTTTTTTGTGTTTGTGTGTGTCTTTTCGCGTCAAACTGACCCATTGACCGAAACATCTACACATGCACCCCAGCGCCTAAGGTCACATAAGCTGAGATAGGCCTTAGCCCTCATGGGCTGTTGTGCCACTGAGTTCAGTTGTGTCATTTAAAATATATAACTTATTCTAGTATTCCTTCTCTCCAGGTTATGTATCGAATATGTATTATAACTCGTGTGTTCCTTCAAAGTGTAACGTCAATCGAAATCAAATCATACATACGGGACCATACCATACCATATATACCATAGATACGGAAAATATTGTGTCTATTTTAGCATACCTTCTCACTCATACATTTTCTTGTATATATATTCCTCTCACAAAATTTATTTATTTCTAAGTTGGTTAGAAAAATAACTTTTTCTTCCAATAAAAGCATACAATGAAAGATGAAACTAACGTTACAGTTACATTGAAGGAAAAAAATCTATTTAATCTCAAAGAAACTCGCTGAAATTTTTTTCCAAGTATTTATGGATCCTATGTTAAGAACCCTTGATCAGGGGCAACATCTATACCAACCAATCAGCGTCTTTGAAATCTAAATAAGATAATATGCGCTGTGTATCTCATTCAGTGCCAAAACACAATTCAGTGCCGAACTAAAATTGCGAAGCTCATTTCAAATAATAATACAGCAAAGTATATCTTATGCTTTTGTGTTTGAGACTAGATGTCACATGTAACCAGGACAAAAAGTCTTGTACGATATAATTTCACAGCATAGAGTTACCTAATTGTAACAAGAGGGAGTATGAGGGATTGTGGCGAAGAGGATGGAACAAGTTTTAGATTTTACTATGCTTCCCTGAATAAGGTGTACATTCGCTATTGAATTAGTCAAGGGAAGAGGGTGGGGGAGAAGAAAAGCGTACAGAACAATTTATCATTTTGAGTGTATCCTGAAGATTTCCTAATATTTTGCTTAATGACATTTTTTTTTTTTCGATTTTCACAAAGGAACTTGCCCATATGTAACAACTGAAATGTGCTTTAAATTGTGGTTTTAATTACGTCACACACACATACAATTACTGTTCGACATTATGTATAAAACTTCTTCCAAATGTGAGTAAGGTCTCTTTTTCTTTTCCCATTTCATAGGAAGTTGTGGTAAAAAGGCACGAAACTGCTGTCGAAGTACGTTCACCTTTCCTTAAAGTTTTTTGCAGAACCGGAGATTTTCTATGCACCCTGCAATTGAGAAGCACCAAAATAATGGGTTTATTAAGTGCCACAGACGAGGGATTTTCGGTAATTTTGAACATGTCAATTATTCTTTTCAACATTTTTTTATTTCATTTTCCTCTTTAAAATTGCTCAGCAGCATGATATTAAGAAACAAATATTCCTTATTTCCGCACTAATGCTAAAACTTCATTTATACACTAATGCTTTTCCCCTCAGTTAAAAAAAGACAAAGGTTTCTTTGTCTATTAGTGTATATAAAATGATACATATAATCTCTTTTCCAGCTACATGAAAAAGACATTGCTTCAAAACGGATGAGGAGTTATGAAGTGTCAGGAAGAACAGAATGCGAAAATCTTAGATTTCGTTCTATACATCCAGATTTGAATGAAGTCGAAGCGTCCTACTCTAGGCCACTCTCTCATTTCGCAAGAGCCTTTCCAAAACAGTTTCCAGATGTGTGTGAATACGAGTCAAAAGGAGGAACAGATTCGCATTTCACATCTGAAGATTTTCCTCCATACTCCTTGAGGAATGAGAAAAGCTCGATGTGTAATAGTGAGAAAACTTTACTTAAAATACTATTTTTTAGTCAAAAATATTCATTCTATGCATTTATTAAAAATTCTTTTAAACTTTTTTAAAATAAATTCTCAATTTTAATTCATGATAGACCAAACGTATCTTATAATTCAATATTATCGGTAATATCAATCATCTCTCAAAGTCAACCTCTTCAGGTTAACTAATTTTAACAGTTCAGACCTACAAATATTCGATGAAAATTCTGTGTTGTATGTTGATCACTTAAACTCTGACACAGTATGCTAATAGCCTCTTAGATACAAGTTTTTATTGGCTGTGTTAGCCTTGTGTTTAAGGTAAAAGACTTGTGGATGATGTATCATGAATTCAAGCCTGGTGCCCTTGAAGACCCACCGTGTAGAGGGGGACGTTACCGTTAAATCTGTCCAGGTACAAACCTCCTCCCGTTGGTGTAGTGTGGAAGAAGGGAGAGGGATTACCAGCTCAGGTATCATCCTCGTCACTTGACCATGGCTCAAAATTACGAGGCCAATATCCCTCGTGCAGCTGTATAGTGCGAAGTTAATATAACTCTCACTCACGCGGCTTTATTTTGTTTGCTTTGCGCAAATTTTGGTATTATCCCATTGGATTTAGTATATTACCGCTTTTTAGTTGAATAATTTTTTCGACATAATGGAATCCCCTCTCCAGTTACTAAAACATGCATTTTAAAGCAGAAAGTACCGGTTCACCGAAAAATACCAGAGGAGCACAGGTTACATATCGGTTTTCTTGTTACATGTATGTAACAAGAAAATGCCATTTACACCATAAATCGCCAGCACTACTTTGTATTTGTCCAAATGTTTACCTGAGCACAGGGCTTCCAATGGAAGTTGAAGTATTCGTACACGCTCATCAATGTGGTTGACCAGAAACCGGGATTCGTAGAGCAAGGAGACTTTCTTCTATTCTTTTATGATACAATCCCGATTTTCCATGTCCCACTGTAGGCACTGTTGGCGATGACTTGCCGTCAGTGCTAGGACGCGTTTCGGGCACCAACTACTTAGGCCCATACGCAGCAGAGTATGCTACACTGTGTGTTGACATAGACTCTCTGGGTCGCTACTGTTGCAACTGCTGATGGTATAGGTCGCTGTAACTTTTAGACCGTGGGGAACAATGCGCCACAATTCCCGCTCTCCTCTGAAATTAATGCACTGTAGACAACAAACCACTGGTCAGCAATTTGTCGTTTCACCACTTCTAATCAGTACTCACGAGGGTTCCACATGAGCTACCCAACAGTCACGTCATTTCTAAAATCGATGATTTAGGCTCCAAGCCATAACGATTTGACCTTTATCGTAATCTGATTAATCATCTGCTTTTCCCATTATGTCTTGAAACACTCCACACGTACACTTGAGCTCCACGTGGGCTCTTTATGTATTCCAACATCAACCACGCTTTCTCTCCGGTTAAGCTCATTGTTCTTGTTGAGGGTTATTATAGAACGTAATAGTTCTTCAATATATGAATGCAATTACTTTCCCCAAAACTTTGTATATAACTTTTTATTTTTATAATTAATACATTTATTATTTTTATTGGTTCTAAAATGATAAGCACGAGTCTTTTCAGGGGATGTCTGGATCGATTTCCGAACTAAAACCAGAAAGTGTTCGTCCGTGAGAAGAAGCTGGTGGAGAACAGCGGACGAATGCCTCTGAACGTTTCAGCACCTTTCCTGGGCATCAACAAAAAGAACGACTAATCAACAATTAAAATATATATCAGTATATTTTTGTTGCTGTTTGATTCAGCTCAATTTCAAATACGAGGAATATCAATTAATTCATATTAATTATATAGCTTTGCGTTTGAAAACAAAAATTAACTAACATCAAAACAAAACTGAACGGTTTGATTTTCAAATTGTGTGGAAAGGGATGTAATATGCGATACAATATACACTTCTGGCTATCCAAAATGCAACAATGAGGGAAACATTCAAACCACGTGGAGCTCTTTCTCCATGCGCCTATCGCAATGAGATGTTACGCAAACGCACATCTTGGGCGCCTGTAACATCACCAACGATAGGTATACAAAGTATGAACATAATGTATTTTTTAAGTTAACCCTGCTTTCACTTCATATCTACACTTCTATCTTGAAATGGACTTTCTATTATTGGTTCCTTGTCTATGCATCAAATAGAGTTTGCCACGACCAACCAACTAGTATTCTTGTTGTTGTTTCTAATCCCAGATTTTCTAGCAATAATAGACAATCTCCATAAATCCAAAAAAATTAAGAAAGTTTAATCAGAAGAGGGTCCAGAAGGACCTCGTCCTTTTTGAAATGCAAGCAGGTTAAGATGCGGACAGTAGAGACGAGCTCGGAATAACACAAGTGGCTTCCGGAAATATTTTTTGACCCTGGCGAAAATTGAGAGCTTTTATATGGCCGCTCACAAAGCGCGAGAAGGCTAGTATTTCCTATGCATAAGCTTGAATGAACCTCCTGGATTTCTTCTGAAGTACCAAGGATGACTAGGAGGAGTTCTTCGAGGATCATGGAGTTCAATCTTCTTAAGGGAAGATAATTCACTGAATGTAAGATAACCAGTAGGGGCACCTTCAGCCGCAGTCTTGGCTAAAAAATCGGCTTTCTCATTACCATCAATCTCCACGTGGGATGGGACCCACTGAAAATGAGTTGAGTTTGGTGTTTTATGGCGCAAGAGCCAGTTTTGGCTATACTGCGCCAAACATTCATAGGTCTGTGGTCTGGACGGAAAAAGAAGAAATTGGATGACAAGATGGAGGGTCGAAATAGGGGTTTCACTGGGGTACCCCGGGGTCGTGACACCCGTGTTTACCAAAGATATTAAACCCCTTGGGAAAAGGAAAAGATCACTAGGGTATCTCGGGATTGTGACACCCGTACCCACCTAAAGAAGGTGAGATCCCTGAGGGGCCCACCGAAAATGTATGCAATGATTAGAAGAAATCCGATCAAGAAGATTAAGAATATAAGGCTAGTTTGGTCCCCTTTAGATGTCCAATTGAAAAGATGTTGTACAGAAGAACGGCTGTCAGTCGGAATCCAAACGTCTTGAAACTGAACCTCGGTTTCACATGCGTACTGCAAACCCCTTCTGATAGCAATAAGCTCCAATCTAAAAACTGAGCAAAAATTTGGATTTTTGATCTTAATGTCCATGACTCCGGTAGGAATAAGGATGTGTACTCCACTACCAGAAATTCTTCAATCACACTCTGCTGCCATCAGTATAGATCTGTAAAGATGTCTGGAGAATATAGTTTATCGTTTCCAAAGCCAACTGTCTGATAAGATCCGGAATCTCAGAGTGTTTAACAACTCTAGACAGAACAACGCTTCTTCATGGAAATTAATTTCTTCAAGTTTCAGATCAAAGCCCACTGGACATAAAGAATGAGGTTTCACATTAGCAGAAGGCAAACCCAGCATCTTTGCAAGAGAAAATGGGCTATGTTTCTTTAGACGTTGGTTATCTATCCAGTCACAAAAAACCAGAATTCTTGCGATCAAGAAACGGAAAGCATATATTTTGAGAGACAGTAAGATCTTCACTAGATTCTTTTGTTCTGGAAAGTTCATCTCCTTTTTCAAAAACACGAATACACCCCAGATCACAAAGTCTTCTCATCTCATCAGATAAAGGTTTGAGAACCACTTTGCAATTCAAAGGCCCGATGCTGCTGCCATAGTTAGAAGTATTGGAAGTACGTTTTTGTGGAATTGTTTTATGTGATCAGTTTCAATACTCCGCCAAGAAAACGAGCATCAAAATCGAGCACGTATATGAGTTCAATCGAAAAAGAATTGCCCATAAAGAATGCTGATTATTATTTTGAGAAATCAATGAATAATACATAATCAGTCTTCTACATAATCAAGCAGCGACAGTTTGAATCTGTAATAAAGAGATGCAGAACGGAAAGGCTAACCGAAAGCGTGGATTGCGCCATGCTCATATCATTACAAGTGCATGTAACAATGATGGATTACTTCATCACCACAAGAACCATATCGCATCAAATAGGGTCTGTTGCACTACAATCGGTACTCACATATATCGTTCACAGAACAGTGAAATTTTTGCAGGCATCCATAGTTGCGATTACCTTTGTCTGAAAACTCCAATCATTTGCGTGTGAAAGGAAAACGGGAACGTGGACAGAAAAAAAAACCAAAGAAAAATGCATTATTTATCTTAAAAGAACCATACTTCTGCCTGCAATACCATGATGGTCGGATTAGAGTCTTGAGATACCATGTACTAACTGTAGCGTTATGCATCACCAGATTGGTTCTGATCTGCTATTATGGTTTGAGATGGTTTCGATTCCACTCTGAACCCTGCAGGACGTTTTCTGACATGCTAAGGGGCTATTACGTGATTATGATTAGGATGTGCAATTAACATAAAGGTCATTTGATCTATAAAAACCACAATTGTGCTTGTTAATTTTAATGTGATTAACTTCGCTGCGAAAGAGGAAAAAAGTTGTCCATCATAATTTACACAGCTTATTCTATCATTCTATCGAATTCTAATACAAAAATATATCTGTTTGCCAAATATATATAATATTTATCAGCATACAATTATCGCGAGCAGACGAATTCATAATTTTACTAAATGGTAAAGCTAACACGAACAGTTGCGGCCGTACCTGCCAAGTCGACTGACGCAATCCATCCATAACAGGTAACAGCATCGCACATATCATCGGGAACGTATTACCAAAGTCTTCGTTAGCTCTGGCTATGCGCCACATCGTCTACTGGTAGATTATTCACTTAGAGAGCTTACTATGCCACCGCATCTTACAGTAGGCATTGCCGATACAATGATCAGCTTGCTGTCTTCCCATACCTTAAGAACTTATCTGCGGCCACATTCCAACACTACAATACGGGATCACACATGCCAATCAATGTTGAAGACTTTTCGCCTTCTAGCTTACAATACTCCTTAGTTCGTCTGTTCCTCTGACCTCATACCTACCAAAAACATCTGGTCGATAAGCATTGAATGAATGATGAGGAATATAACACCGATGCTGCTCCAAATCAGCTTTGACAATGTGTTGTGTGAGGACTGCCATATCACAAGACATACAAAACATCTTTCATTAAATGTTGAGGTTTGTAGCAGTGGCAGCTGCACTGAATACTGATTCCATAGTTTTTCTCACCTTTTCATCTATATTCTGCTGGATATACGTATATCTGTCTAATATAAATTTGGCTTTGTACTCTTAATGTTGCATTTTGAATGGCTATAGCTATGAAGCACATTTATTGATTTTTAAAAGGACTAACTTTGTTTATTATATTTGAAACTTTAAAACTATATTTTTGATACATAGGTTACTTCATTGAAATATAAATGATGCTTTACTTACTTTTAATTTTCCCTTTTTAAAAAAGGGGCCCAGCTTAAGTGGGGTTTTTGAGTGAGTGAATATTAAAGCCCTTTTTCCAATTTCATGGGGGGCTTTTGGCGACAGAATTCGTCCTTTTGAAAAGGGTTTACGAGGGGTGGCCCTTTTAGCTGGCACCCACTTCTCCCAACTACCCCCTCCCACCAACGGGATGATGTTTTAACTTTCGACCTTTAATTTTTTCGCTCCCTCCCGACGGGGGGAAATGGTTTGGGTTCGGAAAATCATGGGACCCCGCCTTTCCGGTCCCATACCTTAACCACTGGGCTGCCCCAGCCCCACCCCAAAAAAATAATTTAATTTTAATACAAGTGTGGATGAATTGTACATACTTCTTATTTTTTGTATTATTTTACTAAATTATATCGGTTTGAGGGTCTACCTTTTCCATTTATCATAATTTCTATAATTTCAGTTTACAATTAATTTATCAATTGTTTTTAACCTCTTAACTGTCACAGGTGTATATATACGCCTAGTTCAGACGGTGTGTTAACTGCCCCTGGCGTATATATACGCCTTTCCAAATTAAGAGCCTTTGGTTAGCTCTGCTATCTGTAAAACTATTCCGAAGTCTTTGAAATGTAATGCAATAACCTTGACAGTATTTGTGAAGGATTTACTTATTCATTCCTTTTTCCTCCAATACACTGCATAACTTCGCGCACTTATGGGAAAAATTGTGGCATTGGGAAACGAATCATGCAACCTTTACTCGACAATTTAATTTTGCCAAAGAATAATAATCTAGCTCCTCTGTTTGAATGTGTAGCGGGATCTAAGTGAACCAGTAATAGCCACTACGCGATGACGATCGTTTTGGCGTGATGGCTAAGATACTCGTTTTCGGAACAGAAGGTGCTCAGATCGAATCTTCCTACATTGAACTTGACTGATATAAGAAAACGCAACTTTCTAAATTGTTGCGGCACCATTTACCGCAAGAAAAGTAAAGTATAACTAATAAATAAATAAAAAACGCTCTCTCTCCGAAACAAAAAAAATCGTTCGCCTATCCACCGACTCACTGGTGGGAGAGTAGTGTAGTGGTATCTCTCTAAATAAACCAGTAATAGCCACCACGCGATGACGACCGTTTTGGCGTGATGGGTAAAATACTCGTTTTCGGAACAGAAGATGCTCAGATAGAATCTTCCTACAAACGTATGAAGGTTGAAACGTGTAAAAAGGAAGTGAAAAAAAAAAAGCGAAGAGTTTAGAAAATTAAAAATGCTTATTTATACATAGGTCAATCTAAAACTGTGAATAAGAATATGGATTTATTAAAGATAACACATTTAATTACCCTTTCAACGAAATAAATCCGGAAAAAAATGTGTAACTGCATAAACCCCTAAATAAAATAAATTCTTGGGGACAGAGAAAGGGGTCTTTTAAAATATATATATACCTATGAAACCAAACCTATAAATACTGAAACTTTACTTGGGAAACAGAGATAACCGAATGTACGCAAAATGCTTATTAATGAATCCTTTTTCTGTTTTCCAACTAAGGTCAGTTCAGTTATTAACATTTATCAATGTTCAATCGATTGACTTAATTAATGGGGGTGTAAGAATTATGATGAGCAGTTGACCCAAAGTGTTTCAATACATTATAACTGAATTTTCCTTATTAAATTTCATGTTTAGCTTCAGTACGTAAGTAAAAGACGCAGGTATCCTTCAATTTATTGCATTATAATAAAAAATAACTATTTGTTCCCAAGTAGGTAGCATTAATCGTCACACGTTAGGAATAGATGTACAAAAAAAAAAAAAGTATTTAAAAAAATTTTTGTATTTTTAGGTAGGGGGTACGAAAAAATACACACGGTACTTAAAAAAAGTAAATACCCAGCCTTCGCCGAAAATATGAACTATACTACTTTAATCATTTTACTTTTAAACATCTCCTATGCATGAAGATGTGCCATTATAATTATTTCATTTTACTTTTTTTTTTGAGAAAATATTTACAAAAATGGCCTTGGGTCGACTTGTTTTCAGTTAGATCAAATCAGGAAAAAAGCGTGGTATCAATTATCAATCTCATTTTAGTACCCAAGATAATTTTAATGTTAGTTACAATCATGTGAAATTCCGCATTTAAAAAAACTTTAAAATTTTTAAGGCATCCCAAAAAAAATTGGTTGATTGGGTACCCCAAAGGGTTTCCCAAACCCTTGAATATTTAAAAATGTTTTCAAAACATCATTAATATTTTTTAAGGATACATATCTATTAGTAATAAATAGCCAATAATATTTAAAACAAATTATCTTAATTTTACATAAATCACACTTATAAAGGGAATCTTAGCAATTTTTTTTTAAAAAAATATTTTAAGCAGTTCGAGAAAAAGTAATAAACTTACATCGATGAATTGATTACTAAAATAAATTACATTTATCAATGGAATCTATTAAAATTTTAAGACTTTAAATTAAAAATTCAAGAGTTGATCGAAAAAATGCTATAAGAAATGGGGCATATTTATGAGGCTATAACAGAAAAAAATAACGTCCTTGACTCAAAAAAAAATTCATACAAAATTAGAGG
>BMAV01010218.1:0-15474 GCA_019973955.1 Trichonephila inaurata madagascariensis
GAGGTTGACATTAACCTTTAAAATTTTTCGTCCCCTTTGGTCCTATCGCCTCGTTGTTATCCTAACCCCTTTTTCTACGTCCCCTTTTTAAAAAATTATCTTTTCGCTCATTTAAAAGGTCCCCTTTTGTGAATTTTATTTTTTTGAAACCTTTTCCCTCTCGAACCCTCTATTCTTTGACGGCTATTCTCGTAAAACCATTTCTTTATTTGGTCTACTCCTTATTTCGAATTCCCCCATTTTTCTACCATTCGCTTAAAAATTGGGCATCCTATCCCATTTTGACCCGTCTTTCTATATTATGGTTCGAAAACCCCCTTTGTGATTTGAAAAGAATATCTCTTTCGAATTTACCCAAAGTTTCAAAAAAGTTGTATCGTGTTTTGTGGTTTCGATTTCCCATAGTCCTGTATCTGGGTTAGTCAAACTAAAATATGATCCACTAAGTCTGCTTGGGACTTCCTAATTCAAAACTTCTCTCTATTTTTAATCTATACACAAAATCAGTAGCCTCCTGATTTCTTCCTGCTGGGATGCATAAAACCCCACTGTGTTCTTTTTATTTTTTGATCGGGGAAAAGCCTTCGCTAATTCAGTTTGAGCTGCCAAAACCCTGGCTGTATTTTGCACCAACAACAACCAAATATCGAATACCAATCTTGACCCCCTTCCCCTGAGAGACTTTTAAGAAAGCACTGACAGATTTTTGGGGATTTCAAAAACTGTTTTTTTATTATCGATACCTCGATAAACTCTGCAACGTTCTCCGACCTGAAAAGTACTTTTCAGGTAGAACCTTTTCCCCACATTACCAAACCCCAGAATTATAGATGTTGGGGCGCCATTGAGACATAACCATCCTGTGATGACCATGTCGTGCCGGTTCCGCGTGTAGAGGTGTGGGATTATCAAAATGATGAGACATAATTCAATACAACTTTTAAAAGAATCTTATATTACTTAAATTTAATTTGACAAATTTAATTAAAGTGAGAGTAAAGCCCAAATTAAATCACGTATTTAAGTCAGATCACGCAACTAGATCCTCATCTAATTTTTCAAATAATCCTTTATCTAATTACTTATACCCAATATTCCTTTTTCAGTTCTGGTTCCTTGACCTAGAGAAATTATCTATAAACTTTATATGAAGATTCTTGATCCCAATGCTGCTAATTCTTGACTGCTAATTTTGACCCCAAAGATTTCACCCCCGCTTTGTCACGCTATCGATCAGAATGATTCCACACTAATATCTCTAGCCTGCCGCGTTATATCTAAGCTTCCACGATATACTAGGTTTCCCACGCTATCCTTTTATAGTATATCTCATTTACATATTATGATCGTTTATCTTCTTGGTATTGGGTTGGAAAAGTTTTGCCATTAATCGTGGCCGCAAAAAAAATAGGGTCATGTTAACAGAAAAAACGGAGATCACAAAATTAACGTTAAAAAAGTCCCTCCCCCAAAATCATTATGATTTCGCAACATGTGTTTACTTAAATTTATATACGGTCAGATATAAAGTTACATTAACTGTGGTACCGTAGTTCGGAATTGCGAGATCAATCGACTATCCAAATTAAAATTTATATTTTTCTGTCATTCTGACCTATTTCCTTGAATCTCTTTTACGATAATATTATCTTTAGTTAATTGGTTATTCATGCGGAAATCAAAAATTCAAAGAAAATTTTGAGAATGGCTTTCATAGTGTAAATACTATATTAAGCTAAAGCATCGACCATATAATACATTTCTGTGTTATGAATAAAGGCTCATCTCGTGTTGTACAGAAGTCATCAATATAAATAATTATTAAGTAAATTACTGCACACACAAACTTATGCAGACAATCACATTGAGAAATATTTTAAGAGAATAAAATCATAGATCAGGAAGAACAGAAGCGTTTTTGTTTTAAACATGTCTTTCAGGCTGAATTTAAAAATTGGTTTAATCAATTTATTCAAAGAAATCTACTCATTTTTAATAGTTCAGTTTTTTAACGCTTTAAAATCAGTCACTTTCATTTTCCTTCTTTTATACATTATAAAACTGCAGTTCTTGACATCGCTGCAATACATTTCCCGGTGTATTAAAATCTATTCTCTGGTGAAAAATTCTGTTGTTGTTACTTATGCCACCTGATCGACACAGTAACCGATAGTAACATCAAATCAAGGCCCACGATTCATCGATGGCAAGGAGCTGTCGTTATCCGCAGCTTTTGGTACCGTACAGGTGACAGTGCGATTTGGCTCTGTTCCACCCCAATTTTGAAGGATAACACCCTGGGGGTGATCAGGGGCCTCCCACCTCCCTTACCCTTCAAACAACCTCACGAGAAGACTTGCGTTTCGACGGCTATTTAGAGTACCCCCATGCCGCAAAGGCACTCTTCATTTACAAACATCCATGCTTCTCCGGGTTTCGAACTTAAGCCCAACGGCACAGCAATCAGCGTCACGAACCACTATATGTTTAATATAAAATGCATGATACATAGAAAAATATTTACATAAGTACTGGAAGAATTGGAATTTTTTCATCACAGTGACTGAATTTTTTTTAATAAATTTTCGAGTATAACCGTGAAAGGAATACTTGAAAAAATGTTCCTTTGTGATTTTAGCAATACTTATTCATTTACATAAGGGATTTTTAAAAAGCTCATTAAAATGCATAAAAAGTCAAGTCAGTGAAAGGATTACATTAACGGCGCACTATAAAAAAAAAGGGTTGTTGGCGAAAGATTTCGTAATTTTGAGCCGCGGTCAAGTGACCAGGACGACATATGATCTGGCAACCCCCTCTTCTAACTACCATACTACAACAACAGGAAAACACATTAAGCTTCAACAGATTTAATGTACATCGACCTTCTCTATACGGTGGGTCTTTGTCACCAGGACTCGAACCCGCTACATTCCAGCATCGAGTTCGTGACCATAATTACTAGGTTACCACGGCAACTATAAAGAGTAAGCAAAATTATAAAAATTTTAAAAATAAAATTTTGTAGCATACGTAAAAAAAAATGCAGATGATTTAGAATCTCAAAACATTTAATTAAACACAGTATTTTTTGTATCTACAAGCATACAATGAGCAGTAAAACAAATAAATAACATTAAAACATTTAAAACACTTTATAATAAGTTCGTTAATATATTTTTGTAACGCGTTTATGTTTAGTAGAAAAAAGTATTTGGTGACTTAATAAACCATTTTTAAACCTTTTTCTTCAAGATACTTGGATGAATAATTTCATCAAGAAATTCCGCAAGAGAAAAAAATAAAAGTGTCAAGTTTAAAGATGAACACTAAGAATTTTTTCCCCTTAGAATATGCAAAGAAATGTAGGAGTCATCAAATAATATAAATTTGATTATTATGGAACGCTTAGAAAGATAGTGTCATCTCTTAAAAATTTAAAATAGCATATTATTTTCTTATGAATATATGCATATTAAGAGATTAAATAGAAGTATCTTTTTTTAGATAGTAAAATTCAGAATATTGCTGATATTTCTAAGTAGTAATAACCACACAAGAGAAAAAAAGGAATTCTGATTGGTACACACACACAAAGTTAAGCATAACAACTTTTATAAATTGCTCTCATTTTTACATGCTATCCACAAAATTCAATGGTACTTTAGTACCTAGATAATACATATGACATGTGGTATGCTATATATGATATTTTACAATAAAAAAAGTTTACCAATATAATGACCGAAGGGGTCAAAGCATGTCAGCTAGCAGCATCCCTTATAGGAGAAGCCACTGAAGTACTGCAGACCCTTCCCAACACAGAGAGTCTGAACTTGAACTCTCTCTATAATGCTCTGGTTCTTCAGTTCGGCCAGAAATACTCCATAGACTACGCACGCTTGCAGATGAAAACAAGACTCCAGAAGACCGGAGAAAGTTTGCAGGAGTATGCCTCCGAAATAGAAAGACGCGCCAACTTAGCTTTCTCCGACTACCCATTAACTGTGCTAGAAATAATCTCTTTACAGTATTTCGTAGACGGACTGAAGGGTGGGGAAACCAGAGGGCTATAAGAATGGCAGATATTCAAGATCTAAAATCTGCCCTGTTATATACCCTAAAATTGGAGGCCGCAACTCAAGCCAGTCGCAGAGACCGCCATTCCATTCGAGGTGCAGGAATGATTGCAGATGCACCCTCTGCATCTCCATGGAAAAATGACATTGATAGATGAAATGCAAGCTTTCATGGCTCAATGTCAGAACCAAGATAAACGCAACTTCAACTGCTGGGAATGCGGTGGAATGGGACACCTGAGAAGAAATTGTTCCCGAGCAAGGAAAGAAGAGAACACCGTCTCTTCTTCAAAACAGGAAAACTAGTATATGGACATTTCGCGGGTGGAGGTCACTAGATAATGAAAAGCCCCATCAAAAGATTCCCCAAATTAGTGCAGTGAATGGCGGCGACAATGGACTCTACATTATAGGGCAAATTAATAACATCTCGTGACGTATGGTTGTTGATACTGGAGCCAATGTGTCAATAATCAGAGATTTGGCTCAAACTCAAAAGTTAAAATTATCTGGACGCCACCCTGCGTTTCCTTGAAAACAGTGACGAAATTTCTGTGCATGGGAAAGCTAACATCACTCTAAGGTTTGGAAACATCGACTATCGCCATACGGCATATATAGCAGATATTACCGATCCCTGTATTCTCGGACTGGATTTTCTGAAGAACAATAACTTCAAACTGGACTTTAAATGCTTAATTCACATTTAGAGCACGCAGTGCAATAGCCAAGACCTTTTTTCAGAAGATCTAGTCAAGGATTTACTAGAAAATACTGTGACATAGCCATCTGTCGATAGCTATGTCTTGGGGGTTCCGCGTAAGTTAGAGGTGTGGGATTATCGGAAGGATGAGACATTCTATAATTCTTAATATGACTTTTCGTAAGAATTTGCTTAAATTACTTATATAACGAACAAACTTATATTAGAAATTAGAATAGAAGCCAAAGTACGGCCGTTTAACTAAGTCCAGATCGCGCAATTAGATCACTTATCAATATAACTAATTAGATCTCCTAATCTCCAATTCAATAATTTACTAGTGTTCAGAATATAATCCTCCTACCTTGGTTGAAAGCTCAACGATACTGATACCTTCAAGTAGACTTATGTGCTCGTGTGCAATAGTTGCTCTTTGTAAATTTTAACGAGGGTGGGCGTCTCCATAATTCCTAGGTAGACCGTCTAAACTCACTTCAACTGTTCACACTAAGCTTTCTCTAAGATTTGCCACCATCCCCTCTCACTAAACTTTCCTATCCTTTTTTTAAAGGTTATCTTATTTGCATTGTTATTTCGTTTTCCTCTTGGAATTGGGTTTGGAAAAGTTTTGCGGCACAAGTAGTGGCCGTCAAAGAACGTAGGAGTTATGTTAGCAGAAGAACGCGAGAGATGTCACAAGAAGAAAAGACGTGATTTATTTAAGAGGTTCTCAACGCCCTTAATAAATTGCGTGCCTAAATTCCTTTCTGAATCTCCTCGCTTTCTAAGTTTTATTTAAATTTTAACCTTGAATCCTCATTTTAACTTCTATAATTTCCAATATTTAGCAAATGTGATTTTCATTATTCATCTTAGAATTAAATTTAATATTTCCATAATTTTAAATTTAAACTCGTGACAGATACACAATAAATTGTACTCCATTAACTAGGCCAACATTAACAATTGTTGTTTTAATAATGGTATATTCTCACTTTTTACATATATTACTTAACTCTATAAAAACCTTAAAATATTCCTGCGTGCGTTTCGCAGGTTGCGGGGCCCCAAGATTCTGCGTCAGGACAAATGTTTGAGAGCTGGGGAGACCGGCTCCACTGCTCCAGTTAGGGGGCTACATATCAGCTATGGAACACTACTTTTCAGGGTCTACCATACTTCAGAGGCAAAGCTCTTTAGGGTTACTTTGTCAAATCTATATTTACATAATACCAATAAGTTTCACAATTTTATGCATTATATATCATTTTAAATCACAATAAACTTTCATTTCCATCCGCATCTGGTTTCCATAAAATTCCCAATGAGCCGCGCAGCCTCAATTTATATTATTGTTAGTGCCCCTGACTACGCCGCGTTTCCTGGGCCAGGTACGTATCTGGAACAATGCAACTGGCGCTTATATATACGTACGTATACAGTTACGAGCATTTTTTAATGGCCGTTAAAACAAATAACCAAAGGAATTGTCGCATCTCTACGAAGTCATACATCAGAAAGTTAATAAATGCACATAATTACAGTTGTTTTCTCAATACTAAAGAGAAAAATATTTACAAGTCAAAAGTTAAAAAAAAATACACTCATTTGCTTCGTGGTGACCAGCTTTTAGCGGGATTCGCAGCTTTAAACTCCACTTGAGACTTCGCTGGCACGCGGCCAGTTCTTCGACCACTTGTTGGAAGATCATAAAAATGAAACAGCCAGCAGTTTTTGCCATTTTGGAATTCTGAAGCGGCGCTGGCTGACGAGGTGCTACCACTGTTCTTTTCCTCTTCTCATTCCGCTGCTGCTGGAATTCTTTATGTTTGCCTGCTGTAGGGCTTACAGTCTCCTTGTCAGCTTTTCCTTGCTTGCCTTGTTGCTTCCTTTCAGTCAGTACTCTGATGCGTTTCCTTTAGCGGTGTGGACGCAGGTTGTATCTCAGTCCATCTTGAACTCCAGTTGTCTCGTGTTCCTTTATTGCCCACTTATATAAATAGTACTGGGTGCGTGTGTCAATTCGCTTTTGGTTGTGTGGGTCCTTTCTCCTTGCCATATATATGTGATTCCGCCCTTTATTTGTCCATACGACGCTTTAAGTTCTTCATCCTGGCCAGTTCTCTTATTTCTTCTTTCATTTGTAAATAGGCTGGGAGCGATCTGACAAGTGATCTGCGCCTCATTTATCCTTGTTTTCGCTGATTCGTTTTGGGCTGGAATTTGTCGCTTCCTCCCTAACTCACGTTTCACCCGCATATCTTTTTCCCATATTGTGACTCATTTGATCTTTGATGTACATTTTCGAACTACTCGTTTCCTGGCATGAGACTAATACTATGCCAGGCGGTACCGTTTACGCTCAAACCTCCAAGATTTGCGTGCCTGCGCGGGCGATATATTCTTATTTGATCAACGTTAACCGTTAATCTTTTCCTGACTTCATATTTACAATATTGTTTATTCCTTTCCTCTTCCTTCTCTATAGGGACCTTCAAATTTTTGTTTAAATTTGGAACAGATTCACAATGGCACCTTAGAGAACTTAAAGAGATTTATTCTCTAATAAGACCAATCATTTACCTTAATTTGTATATCCAGTCTTTGATCATTTATACAATATCAACCCACTGCCCATATGGTTTTATTACTTGAGTCTGGTTTCATTAAAGACTTTTAGTCATTTCTAACTTTCCATGAAATTCAGTCCATCTGAAGTAATTTACTCAATTTTTGGTAGGGTAATCAAGATTTTTTCGACCCAAAAATAACCACCAGGGGTTTTCCGTTGTTCAAAATTTCCCTGCTTGCAGGCCAGCAGCAAACTCATAGGGGTGTGGTCCCAAATATGGTGTTGATCATTAACATAATTTACCGTCATTTGCTATATCTTTCATTCAACAGTTGAGTCCTGTTTTGGCATGGCTATATTGCAGCGATCTTCACGGTATACCTAATCCTGCTTAAATGTTCAAGGTTTTAGATTTCAAGTTTCCAGTCAGAGTTAAAAATTTAGGATATAAATTTAGGATCAAATTTATCACTTATTAAATTTTTTTTGTTTGAATCCAAAGGCATGATATAAAGGTGTCGAAAAATATCAAAACTTTTATACGAGCCGAGGCCTTTTTGAGAGATATAATTTCAGCCCATTTGCTGGAAATGATCGGTTAATACTAAAATATATCGATTACGTCTTATTCTCGATATAGGATGCAGGCCCCTAACAAATCTAACGTAACTATCTCATTTGGATAATTTGATACAATCGGATTTAATCGACCAGCTGGTAACGCGTTTTTTTTATAATCATTAACTTGGCACATATGGAGACATATTGATCAATAAATTTTCTCATATACGGGAAATAACAAACGTCCGGAATTTTATGATAAAGTTTTTAAATCTACCCAGATGTCCGCAATTGGCTTGTCGTGAAATTCTCTCATTATTTCATTCCTTAAAGACTTTTGGAATGAATACACGCATTTCACCTAACGACGTTGCGTGTTTCGCATAAAACAACAAGCCTTCAATTGGGCAGTCAGTAGGACCAATCCCTCACATATCGTTGCATTAGCAGAGTTATCTTCGGATTTTCTAAATATCTAGACTATGACTAATTCTGGAGTCATTCTTTTGTTCTGTTATTAACTGTTTTGTAGAGGCATTTTCAATCCTGATTATTGCTGCATTCCTTTTCTCCTATTATACTTTCCAACTGATTTTGCAGTAAAACGGCAATACAATAACTTCCTTTCTTGACACATCAACGAGCAGATTGCTATCTACCTTATTGCTTATCTTCAACCGATGCTTGGGAATTTCCAGCATTTCTGATCAAAATCTAAAACGATCCTTGATCCATATAAAATCAACACACAAGGGGCCTTGGTTATTCCAAATACCGCAACACATGAAACAACAAGGTTTTCGAATTGCTGGTAGATATTTAATTCTGAATTCCTATATTTTTGGCTTTTCGCTCCTGTGTTGTGATTACCTGGAGCTCATAATTTTTAATTTGCTTATAAAAAATATTTTTTTTTATATATGCGCTTTGCTGATATCATTATCTATATGTGTTAATGAACGTCGGACTTGGTGGTATATCCCCGCCGATTCATACGAGGGTGAACTTCATTAACTTTTTACAACATTCAATCGTCCCCTTTGCATCCTATCACCTCATTTGAAATTTTCACTCGAACCCCTATTTCTACGGTCCCTCTATTAAAATCATTTCGATCATTTCAGAAGTGGGTATCCCCTTTCGTTGAATCTCTGATCATCATTCACAATCTATTCCTCCTCTCGAACCACTTATTACTTTGACGGCCATTCTCATAAGTACCTCTAGAATCATTTCTGTATTTGGTCCTTTAACCTCAGAATTTCTCCAGTTTTATACGATTGTAAAATTAGGCATCCTATGCGCGTGCTCGCCACAGAAAAGGATCTGCACATGGAAATGCAGACGCCCTTTCGAAAAGACCCTGTCTTGAGAGATGCAAATACTGCTACATTCGAAGATAAATTCGGCATAATAGATCCAGTAGTCCGGCAAGTTAGAACGTCATCAACATCGGAATCTGACCCGTGAAATGATGAGAGCGTCAGAAAAGATCAACTGGCTGATCCTGAGATAAAACCAATAATAGAATTCAAAGAGTCATCTGATGAAAAGCCCAGCTGGCAAGACATCACCTCTTTCCATCCTACAACGAAGCGTTGCTGGACTCTTTGGGACTCTCTCCATCTGAGAAATGGTTTTTTTATTAAAAAATGGGGTCACGGTCAGATGGCAATAAATACCCAAAAAACAAATATTGACAGTTCTAAAACGAACTCCATGGCAGTCCAACTGGAGGTCATTTTGGCTTATGAAGACCCTACAAAAGTTCGGAGCACATCTATTTTAGAACAATGTGCGGGGGACGTAGAGAGGGGTGTCCAAGTGATCCTTCGCGCAAATGTCCCAGAAAACGCATGAGGAAGACTGCGTTTATAATGGGGGCCCCTTTCGAACGAATATCTTTTGATATCCTGGGCCCACCCCCGAGATCATCAGATGGTTTCAAAATTCGGTTGTCATGGACTATTTTACTAAGTGGCTTGAAGCCTTCCTATATCCGACCAAGGGGCCCCCGACTGTTGCAGAGGTTCAGTTCAACACTGGATCTCAAGATACGGAACCTCTACAACCTCACTTGATCAAGGGAGAAATTTTGATTCTGAAGTTTGCAAGAGACTGGGGAGATACTTGAAATCAAAAAAACCCAGACAACACTTTGATCTTCGGCTGACGGTTTGGGAGAGGTTCTCGGACCATCCCGAACAGCCCCTCTCTACGGCCGTAATCAACAGGACTGGGACACGAATCTGCCTCTTTTCCTTCTTGCCTACAGGAGTGCCATTTACGAGACCACCCGGGTTCCCCCCCCCGTGCTCTTCGGGGTGATTTTATCTCCTACCACCAGATGCTCCCTTGGCGCCTGAGGAGTATGTCGAGAAACTCCAGCAGAGATAGAAGAAATGCATCGTCTGGTCAGGGATGGAATCGTCATGACTTCAGAGAAGATGAAGACCCGATACAATGCAAGAGCAACCAGACACGACTTCCACGAAGGTGACAAAGCGTGGTTATGGAATCCGAAACGTCGCAAAGGACTCTCTCCAAAGCTACAGAAAAAGATTGATACACTAGTCTAGACTAATTGTGTTGAGCATATTAAGTTTGTGTTCATAATCAACAGAAACATGCATCACTAACTAATATTTGGTGATAAATTTTGTATGGGGATCATATTTAAATTCGTTATTTTTTCACATTATTTCATAGTGTAATTGAGTTAATATATGTCGTACAATGTTTTTAAATTTTTTTTTTTTGTATTAGGTGATTTGTGCAAGACCCGATTTGGTCCTAGGGACAGATATCGTAAGGAAAAGGCAAAGTATTTATTCCCGGGAAGAGAAAAAAGGCAAGGAAAATGTGCCTTTTTTCAGAAATGCTGAGTTTCCTGGATCCCTAAATGCAAAAAGGAAGGTATGACTTTTCTTCTTATTTTTAGAATGAAATGTTTTATGTAGAATGATAATTAAGTTTTATTATTACTATTATTATTATTTTGAAGTACTTTGTCAAACACATCACCGATATAACAAGCTTGCCAATTATTGTTCCTCCCATTGAAGAACGAATAGTATTTGATGAAGAGGCAGGAATTATTCATGAGGCAGAGAAATAGTTCACGAGGCAGGAACTGTTCAAGAGACAGGAATTGTTCAAGAAGAGAACAGTTTTAATTTGCCAGAAACATCTGAACCTGCACCTACAAGTATGTTTTTTATTTTTCAAAACATGTTTGAAATTATTACATTTACACATTTGTACATTACACACGTATGTGTAGAAATTAATACATTTAAAAAAAAAATATTTGATTTATTTTTAAGCTCAATAAACATTTAAAAAGTAATATATTTTGAAAATTCTTTTTTTACTAATGATCGAAAAAAGGTACACAATTGCTCTTCCCCCCCCCAATTTATATAAATATTAAGCATTTTATTAATTTTAAGCATATTTATAGATTTTTCCCCTTTTTTTGGGCACATGTACGAATAAACATTTTTAAATCAAATTCTAAAATAAATTGTAAAATTCCCTTTTTTTCATGCACAAAAAATAAAACATGCCCTAGAATGTTTTTTTAAAAAAAAGAAATTGAATACTTAAACTGTTAAAGGGTTTCATTGTGGTTAAATGAGTCTTTTCCCTTTTATCTAATGAAGTTTAAAAAATGCTAAATATATTTATTTTTTTAAAAAAATTTTTGGAACTATGTTTTTTTTTAAAGTAGAAAACCAACACCAAATTCGAAGAAAAGAAAGAGAGCAAGGGAAGATTGAATTGATGCAGCTCTGATGAAGGTAGGAGGAGAAACAAACCCAGAAGATCTCTTAGAATTCTGCTCAGAAAGCATTAAAAAATATCCACCAGAATCAAAAAATGAAGCCCTGGAATCCACAGCAAATTATGTATTCCAAATGAATAAACAATATCCTCAGTAAATTATTGTGACGAAATATAAATTCTTTATATAAATTAAAATTCACAATTATACATGTAATGTTATTGATATACATATGTAAATGTTTTTCTGTAAAAGGAAATTTTCTTTCTGCGTTAAAGAGTCCAGCATCACTTTACCCATTCAGGAAAAGGCAATATTACCTGTTAGGCTTAATTTCGTTTAAAATCATTTCTGTAATAAAAACACACGAAATTTATAGTTTATAATCATTCCCAAAATTTAAAATCACTTTGGGTTACGAGCAAAAAGAATGCCCCTTTTTTTTATGGCCCCAAAAAAAAGTGTGGATATCAAAAATCACAATTACATGTAGACTTTGAAAAAACGTTTTTCTTTAAATATAATTTAATAAATTCTTTGTGAAAAGTTCATGACATTTTTTAAAAAACTACAGCAATATACTTTTGGGCGTCTATCGGTTCTTTTTTCGCATAACTCCCTACGTTCTTTTACGGCCACGATTAATGGCAAAAAATTTTCCAACCCAATACCAAGAAGAGAAACAGGGCGAAAAAGCAAATAAGATATACTTTAAAAGGATAGGGGTTTAGTGAGATGTGACGGCAATCTTTTGAGATAACAGTGCGTAACAGTTCGGAATAAGTGTTAGACGACCTAATCACAAGGAAGGGATCCTCTTTCGTTAATATTGTTAATTATAAGAAGGAATAATAGTCCGAGTATTTTATTACAAGTAGCAGAATAGGGTGTCTTCAAAAGGAAGGGGGGTTACTCTAAAAAAAGGTAATATTTTGTATAGGAAGTTAGATTAGGCGAAAATTAATATAATTAAGATAATGATCTAGTTGTGCGACCTGACTTAAAGATTCAGTTTTTTGGTTTATTCCCCACTTAAAGAAAGTTTCTTTTGAATTAAGTAATTTAAGATTCTTTAAAAAAGTTGTGTTAAGAATTACAAAATGCCATCTTTTAGATAATCCCACACCTCTGTTTCGAACCAACAAGACATGCTATCGCAGGATGGTATGTCACAACTTAAATTCACTCAAATGAGAAATATACCAAAATAATAAAATATTCATTAGCATTAGTATAAATAAAAACTAATTTTTTCCATTTTTGGCTATGTGAGAGCATCTTGCCCTGCTTTGCCCCTCATGACAGAAATAATTTAAAAAATTCTTTATCTTCAGCGACCGTATTTTTGACCCAGTGCGACTAAGTCTATTGATAGCCAATGTCTCTTCAGTTCGCCACTTGCCATCATTTATACATCCATCAGGTGACACATTATCGGCATAATCCAAGGGGCAATATCTTCTCTCACAGTATGGTAGTCCTTCTTCTGCACTTTTAATGTAATTGTGGAGACAAACTGCTGCAGCGACAGTAAATGTGCTACTTTCCAAGCTAGACACAAGTGGCTTTTGAAAAATTCTGAAGTGAGATGCCATTATGCCGAATGCATTTTCAACGCACCTCCTTGCCCTTGACAGACAATAATTAAAAATAACCTTGTCTTTTGACAAAGCAACACCAGGATAAGGCCTCATCAAATTATTTTTTAGAGGAAAAGCTTCATCCTCAATAAAAAGAAAAGGCAACATGTTTGATGAGCCTAGTATTTCCAATGGACATGGAAGCTGTAAAGTTCCTTTTTCAAGGCTTTGTTCAAAAATTGAATTTTTGAACACTCCACCATCACTATTGTGACCTTCAGCTCCAATATCTACAAGCACAAACTTGTAATTTGCATCAACGCATGCTAATAATATGTTGCAGAAGGTCCCTTTGTAATTGTGAAAACGGGATACACTTTTTGGTGGTGCCTGAAAAAGAAGTATTTTTAATAAAGCAAACATACAAAAACTCCTACAGAAAAGTAAAAATATGAATTTATTACTTCATAATTTTAATAAAAGGCAAAGATAAAGAGGCTGCATTTTAATGGTATACATTTCAAAGAGAAAAACATGATTAACTATACTTAGATGTTTTTTACACAGAATAAATGTTATCTTATATTAAATGGAATATTTAATTTTTTTAAAGATAAAAATTACAAATAGTTCTGAATATAAAGTTAAATCTTAAAATTTACAAATATGAATATAATATTCTTGATAAAATAATTAGATTCTGAAGGTAGAACGAAAAGTACCTGCATAAGGACATGCTTTCCATCAATTTCACCCAAAGAGTTTGGAAACTGCCACTGTTCGTAGTACGCTTCAGCAATTTTCAGGCATTTATTCTGATCTGGCTTAGCTAGGATGATAGTGAGACGAAGCATATTTTTCCCCCTATTTTCCAACAGATCCCTTGCCCCTTGCCGACAGAAGTTGTGAAAATTCCAGGAATTTCCCTAATTGCTGGGGAATTTCAACCCGGGGGGGCTTTCGGCCCCTTTTTTTCCCAGCTGACCGGACTGTAAAAAAGAGGCGCCTTATCATTGTGTATTCTTTTTTTCCACAACTCGTAGACGACGGCGCGTCTGAGAACGTAAAGGTGCACCCAGCCTCGGCGCTTTTTTGAGTCCACAAAACAGGAAATGAGAACGATTTGGCGCGGCAGAAGAGTAAGAGATCAAAGGACCCAGACCGGAAGGCGGCAGAAAAGGGGGGGATTGAGGCTGAAAAAGAGATGAAGGTGGATGACGAGGAGAAAAAAAATGATATAAAGAGGGCGAGAGAGTCCCCGGAAAAAAAACTGGGTTTTTTTAAGGGGGCCGTTCGGGCGTCCCTTGAGCGATAGGAAGAGGGTAACGGCCCGGAAGGACAGCGGTCTCCTGGCGGAAAAAACAGGAACAGGAGACAAAATACGAAAGAGACTCGGGGATTACGGACCAGCCCGCGAATACAAAAGGGGTCCTGGGTTGGAAAAAACAGGGAACACGAGGAGTGCAAAAGAGCCAAATCGTTCGGGTCCTTTTGATATTGAACGGTAAAAAAAAATATACCATTTTATTATTATTTTTGATGATTTTATATTGAAATAAATATTAAAAGAGCAGAGCTGAGTGAAATCATTACAATAGGCTTTAGTGAAGAAACGTAGTTCGCATGCTTTAATGATGCACTCGTGGTTGGCGACCTATTCTAAAAAAATACAAAACTAGCCATCAGATCTCCAGTTTCTAAGTACGTAAAAAATACAATGATAATGAGAATGGCTTATAAAATTTATCAATAGAATTGAGTATAGTTCAATTAATTAATTATTTTTGAAGCAATTCAATGAAAGAAAATTAAATAATGGATTATACACAAAAATGAATGAAAATAACAACCATGAAAATATTATTAAAATAAAAACCCCCTGTCTTGTTTATACAAGAGGTGATCAAATAAAATAGAAAAAGACACGGGTGACTCTCTCGCGTTCTTCTTCTAACATAACTCCTACGTTCTTTTACGGCCCTTAATGGCAAAAACTTTTCCAACCCAAACCAAGAGGAAAACAAGCAACAATGAAATAAGATATCCAAAAAAGGGTAGAAAGTTTGTGAGAAAGGATGGCAATCTTAAAAAAGCGTGTGGAACAGTTCGGGAAAAAGTGTTTGACGGCCTACTCAATCAAGGAGAGTCCACCCTCACCATTTACAAGAAGAACTATTGCACACCAGTACATA
>BMAV01010219.1:0-22807 GCA_019973955.1 Trichonephila inaurata madagascariensis
ACCACACCAAGGGGGAGGACATTTGAGTTCTATACAGATTTAACGTGCATCGCTCCATTATACGGTGAGTTTTTAGTGGTACTGGGCTCGAACTCATGGAATATCAGCCACGATCCGATACCTTGACCTCTGGGCATTCGCGGCCACTAGACCACTCTGGAAATCACTGGATTAGTTTATCTTTAATTAAAATTCAATATATTCGTAAAGGGCTAAATTTATTTGATGTTATATTTTCATATGAAAAATGTTATCCCGTGCGTTCAGTTAATACGCTTCGCTGCAGCCATTTTTTGTTTTTTGTACAAAAACTTTATTAAAAAAAGTACGTTTTTTGTCCACCCTTATGTAAACAAAATGCACCTGTTCAGTTGTAATTTTTTTTATTTTCAATTTTGGAATTTTTTTTGTAGTCTTACTCTCTTTGAACATTTTTAATTAATAGTTAATTTTAAATTTTAATTTAAATTTTGCAAGTAGAAAAACAAGCACATGTATAAAGTCAGTTTTTAATTCGACGAAGAACACATGATTGTATTTATCATGTTGTCGTCATTAATTTAGGCTGTTGAATTTATAAAGTATTTGCATTAAGAAAAAATAAAAACCCTTTTTTACTTTTAAAATAAAATATCTGCAAGAAATTTTATTATCCTGGGAGGTACCCAAAAGGGGTTGATTATCCTTCTAGGGGCTGATTCCTTTCTTTAATTCATAGTTTTGTATATACCCAACTTAGTGAACTACTGTCACCATATTGGAAATACTTCCAATAGATAAAGACAACCTGTTGGTGCAAAATGGTGATTTTTTTGTCTCTAAAGATGGGATATAAGATGCAATGTTTTCTATTTAAGTCCTTAATGATCAGAAATAAATTCTTCAATATTATAAGTAACAATTGTATCACATCTCTGAAATAAAACTATTTAATACATTACATGAATGTTTGATGTATTAGAATACTTTTTTTTTATTTTTTTAAATTGATGATTTCAATTTCTTTTTAATGCAGCAAAATTTTGAAAATTTTTTTTTTACTTATTAAATGTATCAAACAATTCAATTTGGTTAGATTCTTCCATAATATTGGTAGAAAATATGTAAATTCTCCATAAAACTTGGTACATTTATTGATTTTTCGATATAGAAGAAACTAATGATAACCTTGTCTGGCACAATTTTTATGAAATAATTTAAGTTGTTTTATTTTTTTATAGTTATTGTTACTTAACATTTAATTTGGTCATGTTTGTCTTTTTTTTTTATTTATTGTGGTGTTGTTGCATCTTACTCCACTTACTCTTCTTTCCCATATATATAGAGGAACTTGACAGAATTTAATGAATTTCTGAAACATTAAATTTCTTATTAATTTACATATTAAGAGAAGTGGATTAACTTGTACCATAACCATTTAAATGTTGAAAATTGAAGATTTTTTTTCATGGTCTTGTTATTTCAATGTACTAATACGAAAAATCCTTACAAGGGGCAACTTCCCCGATTTACCTCTATATTTTTATATATAGATGCGAACTAGTCAATGATTTTTAATCACACTGCGAGGTACTATTCAACGAACTTAAAAGCCAACTGATGACAGCTGAGATGTTTTAGTGTGCTTTTGTTGGCAGTGGAGGTTAAAGTAGCTCAGATAAAAAAATTGGCTCGTGTGTCACAGGCTATTCTAAAATAGGACTTTTCATGTGAAACAACCTTTTTATTTCAAGCCTCTCTTAAATCTCACCTACAAACGATTTTACGTTTTGTGTTATGAGAAAAAAGGTATGAAAATACATAGAAGTTTGTCGGAACTGTTATTATTTCGTGTCAACCAATATTTCGTCTTAAGCGTTTCATGTTAAACGCATTTCACTGTATTGTGCGCGTAATTTAAAAAATATACGAACTTGCATGTCCTTGCTACAGAGCATGGGATTCAAACTGACAAGCTTAAAAGACTTTGTTAAGTCTTCGTGAAAATCATCATGAAGAAGCACTAATATGTATCTGCAAATCACACATTAAATTGTTTTGAAAACAATTTGAAACTGTTATCACCGTTCACGTTAATGTGAGAGTTAATCCCAAGAGACAACTCTATATAGATAAAATCTTTTTAGTCTTACTAATTCCAATTATAACCAATTTTTTTGCTAATAGCTAACGTGAGCAAATCAGTCTTCAATGAGTGAGTTTATAAATAGGTCAATTCAGCTATTGACCTATTATACATTCATTTATTGACCTATACCTATTGTAGCAATATTCAGCTACAAGAGGATTATTAATGACACACAGGCTTCGCAATTTTGTACCATCGTTCTAGTGAAGAGGACGACACCCGAGCTGGCAACCTCCCTCTCGGTACTTTGCTCGAACTCATGACATGGCAGCCCCGAGTCCGTTACCTTGGCCATAAAGCATTCCGAGAACGATTATCAAAGAAAGTAAGCACATAACTAAGACGTCTTAGATTCGTTTGTGATATCTCGTAGTTAACAAAATAAATTAACCTTTTGAAAAAATTCTCAAGATGGTGCTTGAGGGGAGTCGGAAACCTCTATTCCGACAATTTTAAATTGGCTGATTTCGAAGTGCTTTTTCTCACAATCTGTTTTATGTATACATGCTTGAAACACACACACACAGTGAAAGTACACCTTTCTTATTATACTGAAATGAGCGTGTATCTAATTTTGAATTTTTTTAATAATTTATAAAATATCTTATCAAACACATAGTTAAATTTGACCCAATTTTCACTACACAAAAAATTTAAACAGAATTCAAAATTTTTCACACAAAAAGTTGTTAAAAAATAAATTTAAGTTTTGTACAAAAAGTCCATTTCAGTATATATTAGCCA
Organism: Trichonephila inaurata madagascariensis; assembly: GCA_019973955.1. Lineage (NCBI taxonomy): Eukaryota > Metazoa > Arthropoda > Arachnida > Araneae > Nephilidae > Trichonephila > Trichonephila inaurata. The sequence goes on from BMAV01010219.1 coordinate 2,873, forward strand.
TCATTATATAAAATTGTCATAAAAAAACTTGCATACCTGTGAACATTAGTTTCCTAGAAAAGGTACACATCTAACACAGTGCTTCTCAAACATTCACTACTGGCGACCCAACTTTCAATCATAATTTTTATCTGGCCCCCTTATACAATAATAATGCCCTTCGTCGCTAAAGCTACTATACGAATTTAATTATAAACTCTGTACAGTTTCGCAAGAAAGTATTAAATTTTGTATTTGTTACTTTTAAGTTATATATATATTAAGCAAATATCTTTTATAAGCAATATATATTTTAAACAAATTACTTTTAAGTAATACGATAATTATGTTATTTTTCGTATCTATAATTTTTAAATTGGAAAAGATTGCAAAATGATTTTTATTTAAAGAGATTTCTTCCATCATCCATTTCTAAAAGTTAAATGTCATTAGAAAAATAATCTAGTCTATGTTGCTCTCTATCACATCCGTCACAATTAGCATTCTCGCGATCGTTTGCGTGAGTCTGGGCAGCCTATTCGACGTCTGCTTAAAGCGTGTAATTGCAAATATTGGTACTTTTTACCTTTGCAGACATAGCTTATTTCCCAGGAGCTGGTATCACTTTTTAGGGCGGTACCTTATAATAGGCGATACCAATTTTCGCAAGTAATTTTGATGCCCAGTTTCCTCCTCAGAGGGAGGCACCTGAGCTTTGACGATGCAAAATTGAACTTCAGAATTTTGGCAGCCAAGCCAAACGGGCACTTCAAGGGATTTTTTACATGCCGAATAATCATACGACATGGCCGTTCATAACCTCTATCGATTTTCTGCATCATGAAAATCCACCGACATGGGTCGGGGTCGAACCCGCAACCTTAGGTGCAGATGGCGAGCGACAAACCAACTACACCACCCAATCGGCACTTGCTGAATTATACGGAGAGTAAAACCAAGAGCACGGCAATGAATACAAAAATGTCAAATGATTTTTTAAAATGAATGATTATATTATAAATAGATTTAAACGAACTGTAATTGTATTCCTCACAAATTAGAATTTATTATTAATGTTAAATAATGAAAAAGAATGTAAAATTCCGAAAAAGAATAATTGTGTTATTTTTAATATTTAAAACGAGAAGACTTCAAAATGTTTTAACCCAGGAGCAGACGCGCATTCAACACTAATGGTATTATCAGTGGTGACGGAGTCACCCTGAAGATTTTACAATTATTTTATTGTACACGCAATAAAAAATCACACCCAAATGAATAATTTAACGAAGAGAAAGTATACTTACCTACTTTCTATACCTTCTTCATTGATAATTTGAGAAAATTCCAATAGAACCGAATTAAAATAAAGTTTCTGGCGGTACGTGAATTTAATAAAGGACACAAATCACGGAAACTTTACGAACGTTACAGGAATGATATCTGCGAGCAAAACTGTCATATTTTTGTTCAGTTTTTGTAGTTTGTACCCCGCGCGAACGCTCTAGGGTTAAATATTTAATCAATGTAAAACTTTGAATGTTAAGTTCTAACAATGAATTATATAAAACGTTCTTCATCATGCTTTATATGTTTCAGAAAACTCAAAAGTAAATATTGGCCAAATAATCCTTCAAAGTGCTTTCTGTGTTTTCGAAATGTCATAACTCTTTCGTATATAGGCGCATTATTTACAACTTCCCTAAATGAAAAATAAAGACATAAAAAAGGAACGAACTAACCATACCAATAAGTTCGAAGGTCAAACAGATACTTTAGTCTTCCTAGAATGTTTCTCTGGGTCTGGGTTGTCTTTTCTCTGAAACAGTATTTTAGATTTAAAAAGAGTGAGAGAGAAAACTCAGTAAAAAAATCTCTCATCGTGGGATTATAGCAAATCAAACAAAATGTGATATTTTTTTATTTATTTATAGGATCATATAGCAAATGAACGTATCGAAATGAAAGCTTTTATCTTTGATGAAGCAATACTAATAAATTCTATCAGTATACATGTGTATTTTTTATATCACAAAGTATTTTCTTACTTCATTACAGTAAATTAATTTTTTTTAATCTTTTATTTTCGATATGCTCTTGCCCCCTTGTAGGATTATCGCACCCCCTCCCCAGGAGGGCGCGCCCCACTTTTTGAGAAACACTGATCTAACATCAAAAATTTACATTTTGAGATAAATGAACTGTTACGTATAATTACCATTTTTTATTAAAACATTCCTCGCCATACCCCCAAATGATCTACATATTATTTTTTCTGGATATCATCCTCTCTTCCTTTTAAGTCTTTATTCTCTTTCCTAACTTCCTTTGTTCTTTTTTTGTAAACAGGAATATTTAGCCTTTAACAGAATCTTTTTGTCGAGGCGCTCCATTGTGTTGTACTGTATAATTATAAGGCTCAATATTAAGTTTTCTCAAAATTTTTGTTTTGATACATTCCCCATATTTACAACCTATGTACCCAATGATAATTCTATATTTACAAATATTTCCTTCGGTTCACGAGACTATATTACGTTGCTTACATTTTCATTGGGATTTTGTGTACGTCCATGTAAACACTTTTTTAGCAATTTTGGATTAAATGTTTTCATTTCCATCATTCAGTCAACTTTTAAGCAAAAAACAAAATACTTCGTTTACATTTTTGGCGACATTTAAATGGGAGTGGCCCAGTTACACAATGATGGTTTAAAAATATGTTTTTAGGGCTTCCATTACCCTTGAGGTTAAAGTAAGGTATATTTAGAAAGATTAAAATCTATACAAGTTGAAAATGTAAAAACCTCAAACTTGTGATATTAATAAGATATTAGGTTTCGAACACCCTTAAGGTTTACGGTTTGTACCAAACGACATTATTGCTGTCAGTGAGATGCAGTCAGAATGGCTTAAAAGTTACGAGTAAAAAATAATTGAAAGGAAAAATGATTCTATTTCTAAACTGTTGCAGAATTATAGATTCGAGACTTTTATTTCACTAAAAATTGTTAAGGGAATAACGGGGAAAATAAGATAAAAAATCAGAGTGATATCAAAGCTGCTTGAGTAATTAGTTTTTTATAGGTTTGACTACGTTCGGAACCGCATTTGTAAAAAGTGCATAAATGGATAAATTTCATTGATATTTATGTCAATTAGATAATATTACGTATAAAATTGTTTTAAGGACACTGTGTTAAAAAATTATTTAAGTATAATATTTTGACAAAAATTAACATATAGAATGACAAATCTTTTCAAAATGTCTTTTGGTGGAAAAATGCTTCTATTATAATAATATTTTGCCTGTATATAGCTCAGACCTCTGCACAGAGGCTCAATTAAGATTTTTGAAAAAATTTTATTATTTTCAGAGTTACAACTGATTGAAATAATTATCGGCGTTTTTTCTTAAAATTTCTCCCCTGTATTGTCGTAAGACATGGATAAACCCAATTTTAAGTTATATATTTCAAAACTTCTAGTTGAACCTCTGTACAGAGGTCTGAACTATATACAGGCAAAATATTACTATAATAGAAGCATTTTTCACAGAAGGAGAATGTTTTGAAAATTTGTTTTTCTATGTTAATTTTTTGTCAAAATATTGTACTTAAATTATTTTTTACTGTAATACTATTCTTAAAACAATTTTATATAATTTTCTAATCTAAGTGACTAAATATCAAATATTATCCATTTATACGCTTTTGCATAATCACGGTTCCGAACGTAGTCGGATACCATAAAAGGAAAATAACTTTGAGAGTGTAATAACTGGATTTTAAAAGCAGGTGGAAACAGTAAGCTTACAGTTTTCAGTAGTAGTATGGAGTCTAGACCAGGGGTCGGCAATCCTTTAGCCCTGGCGAGCCAAATTAATCTACCAACATGATTCAGCGTTTTACATAGCAAGATAATTTTGAAACTATTTGATTCCAGAGATAATGCATACAGAGTTAGAGAATAGGGGTCAATAATATAGAATTTTTTGGTTTATTATGTGTCAATTTTGCATCATTTAATTATCTATCTATCTATTCATCTATCTATCTATCTATCTACCCATTCATCTATCTATCTATCTATCTATCTACCCATCTATTCATTCATCTATCTATCTATCTATCTACCATTCATATCTATCTATCTATCTATCTATCTATCTATCTATCTATTCATCTATCTATTCATCTATCTTATCTATCTATCTACCATCTATCTATCTTCACCCGACCACCATCTATCTATCTATCTATCTATCTATCTATTCACTATCTATCTAGCCCATTCATCTATCTATCTATATCTATTCATTCATTCATCTACCCATCTATCTATCTATCTATCTATCTATTCATTATCTATCTATCTATCTATCTATCTATCTATCTATCTATCTATCTATCTATCTATCTATCTATCTATCTATCTATCTATCTATCGCTATTTCTTAAACAAAATTTTAAAAAAAATTAAAATTATACATATATAATGTATTTTTAAACATATTCATTAAATGAGAAATAGACAACACATAAAATATAAGTATCCTTTTCTTACAGTTATATAAATATTTTAACGAGAACCTAGTCTTAACACCGTTTTACTTTCATATTGCAAATTCAGGGTATAATTTGAGATTTTCAATTTGATACGATTCTGAGCATTTATTGAGATTCGGAATGTTATTCATGTGGGAAAATAATTTTTACTTAGATTTGTGGAAAGCTGAAAGCAGAATACATGCAATTTTTTCTCTTCAAGCAATGAAATCTCTCCAGCAAAGACATTCAATAATTTACAAAATAGCAGTAAATTAATCTTTAGAGTTAGTCGCTTTTCAAATTCTTTCGTAATTCCGTACATGTCTAAAATTCTGAAGATGTTTGTCAAATTCTATCCACTGAAAAATTGTCAAATTTGTAGAGTTGTACAGAGTGACAGTGAGAATTGTACTGTGTGACCCCTAATCTAGACCATATTTCTTTAATAAATTACAGTTTAAAAGAACTAAAAAACAACCCTTTTATAGTTAATCAAGCTACACTTTAACTTAATCTTTTAGTCATAAAATCTGGAAATGGGATTTGGAATTAGTCCCCAGATGCGGCATGGGATCTGAAAATGTGAAATTGTTAGTCCTGATAATCCTGATCAGGACAATGGAACAAAGTTATTAAATTATTGCATCATCATCGGTCGTGGACAAGTGCGCGAAATTTCGAATTAATCTGACCTTTTAAAGTGGGTAAAATATTTTTAAAGGTTCCTTATAAAAGGGTGTTAAAAACACTCTCGTATCCAGAAGTGTTTATCATTAGAGATCATCAAAACTTTATTGTCATCGAAAAGAATAAGATCTAATTTCTAAATCTTTTAATACTAAATTAACTTCAGGGTACATAAGAAGTTTGGGTGGAATTGTTGAATCGGCCGCTTTTCCGCCAAAATTTAAAAAATCGCCAATTTTGAGTGTTGTGTTTTGGAGTTGTAACCCTACCACAACACGCAACTCAGGATCGCAAAATTCTAGATGGCTGAAGGAAAATCACAAAACGTAATATTTTAAAATTATGAAACTGAAAATTGCTGCAAAAATTAGGCATTTAAAAATGGAAATTATTTCACTTACATTTAAAAAATGCTGCTTTTTCCGACATTTATGATGATGAGTTCCCTACTGAAATTATACCAGTGTGCGACTTCTTATTTCTGAGAGCACCTTCCAAAACATTTTTATTTTTGCATCACTAACAAAACGATTTCCATATATCCATATTACTCAATTCAAAAACCCAAAAGCCTTTCCACACCTCAAAACACATCTTGAGTATCCCTTTCACACTCGACTAAATTTTGCAGTACCATTTTAAAACCAATCATTCACTTTCTTGCCTTCTTTTCTCTCAATTCCCTACTTTTTCCACATTTCGAAAACATAAGATGGATGATCCATTCAAACCTTCTTTCATGCACCATTCTAACTCCGCTTTCTTTCCAAACCCGGGCAACAGAGCCACAAACCTTTGAGAATACTCATCATACTTTTGCAAGCATTCATTCAAATTATTCCTAACAGCATCGCTGGACATCATAGAAATCTTTTGAAATTTATGTGGAGAAAGAATTAAAAATATTACCTGTAAAAATAATTCCCAAAACGAAATAAGACAGCTGACCCACCCGGAGCAAAATAAATTAGCATTTCCTCATTAACGGCCTTTATCAAAAAGCTGCGCATGTGCAGAAATTAAGAATCGTTAATTTTTAAAGTAAAAAAAGTTTTCCTCTAGAGCAAGAAAAATAGGGTTAAAATTAAACTGTAAAGGAATTACGTAAGCGCAACATGCCCGATCCCCAAAAACTTTTAAAAATTTAAAGAAACCTACTACGTTTTTCCGCCCACGAAAACCGACTTTTCACGGGAAAACAAATTTGAAGGGTTAAAATTTGGCAAGAAAACACTTGGGGGAAAGGCCCGATTTCGAAAAAAGAAAAGAACTTAGATACAAAACTTTTCATACATTTAAATTTGTAGATATCCATTTTTATACATAAAAAGTCTATATCCAGAATAAGAATATTCATTAAAAATTAAGGTACTTCAATCATAATTAACGGATATAAAACCATATTTTTATATCTAAAATTATAACAAAATTAAAAATACTTAGCAAGACAAAGCTTTCGTTTGAGCAAGGATAACGATTGACCAGAATAGCTAATTTCTTTTTAGGTTTTTCTATTTTTTTTTATTTGTATCTGCATGCGGTGCTATAAGGATCCCACATTGGTAATTTTTTCTGGGTTTCCCAAAACTAAATTACTTTTGTAGATACTTCCAAAATTTTTTTGTTCCAGGTCAAGTTTTTTTATTTAGCTTCTATTTCGCTTGTGTTGTGTTTTATCACTTGAAGACATTTCCATTTCCAAAAAGGAAGTATTTTGAGACACGTCAATTTTCCGGGTACTTGATGAATTAGGTTTATTTAAAGATAAATCTATTGCAATTAGTTGATCGGTTTGATCACTCCTTTTATCTCGAGATAAGCTTATTGCCCTCTGTTTACCGGTTTGATAATCAATTTCTTGATAAGGAAACTTAATTTCTCTTTGTTCGACGATGTTGCATGCACTTGCTGTCATATTATTTAAAGTCAAACTGTTTGGTAAGCTTCGAGAATTTTTTTGGATAGACTGTTTGCAAGAGTCGACACACTTGGATTGAAGTTTGACTTTTAAGACTTCTAAGGCATTAATATCACAAACATGTCTAAACTGTAATAAAAACTTCTCTATTACTTTAGGATCTTTCAGATCGTGCGCTTTCGTTGCATCTTCCAATATATTGGAGGCGTCGGATTTGTTGAAGTTATTAAGATGATATTTGACCAACGGCTTAGAAGCTGTTTTACAATAAGCATGAAAGGGACTCATGACAGTTTTGTAATTATTAACAAATTTCATGGCTTCGAGTATAAAAACTTCTCTTTGTTCAAGTGAGTAAGATATCAAATATGGGTAAGAAGAGATGAACTCATCTGCCAGAACGTAAGTACGAGATAAACTTTTAAGCTGGTTCCACCCTCCTTGTCTATAAAACTCTTCTTTATTTTGCTCGAAATACTCTGCCCATGATATATGAGCGTAACAAAGTATATCGTTATAGCCAAAAGCGTAAATGTAGAAAAAACACAATTCTGCCACAAAAGCACATGAAGTAAATAAGAGCTCAAAAATAGTTAAACTATTAAACAAGCCATTAGGTCTGCATATATGGGAAATGTATTCCGAAATATATGACGGTGAATTCTCGATTTGACTGAGGAGTTTGTATAGCTCATCACGAAATAAAAATTGGTAAAAAAATTGTTTCACACATACTGCTTTGAGATGGGATTCTTCGTAGATATCTATATCTTCAGGATCCAAAGGATATCCTGGATACAAAGATGAAACAGTGTGTTTCTGTGATACATAAACCTGCTTGATACCAATACGTATAAAACAACTGCGAAGCAAAAAACTCAAACTTCAAATCTGATGCCATTCTCAAACATTACTTTTTCACATAATAGGAATATGCGCGTTCGTAAGAGACGAAAATACTTACACGAGATTATATATGAATTTTATAATCGTTGCCATATAATAAATTCTTAATATTTATTCTAAGCACTTGCTTTTGCGTGTTTTTACCCTGGAATACATATGAAATACAAGTGGAAGAATGGAAACATACAATGCAAGCAAAAGAATAGAAACATATAATGCAAGCAAAAGAATAGAAACATAACATGCAAGCAAAAGAATACAGACATTTATTACAATAAGGGGTGCGCTGTTTCTTTTATAGACGGGAATCCATTGCAGGTGAATGTTCGACTTTTTCCCGAAGAAGATACACCATGCCTCACTCGCGATTCGAACCCGAATCCACTCGGTTACAGGCCGAGGATCATATCCACCATACTGGCTGGGCGGCTTCTAAGCACTTGACAATTGAATAAGGAAGAACTCTGTAGCCCAAATGTTAAGAAATCGAGTTTTTTTATCCGTGGCTTCTTATTTCAATTACTCAGATGCTGAATAATATATATAGTGTGACTGATATACATTAAACTTAAAAAGCCTGAAAATCGTCGTGAGCTGGAAAAATGCATTTGTATCATAAAAAACTGTATTAAACTTACTAACACTTTAAATAATAAAAACAACATTGAAGCAAAATTCAATTTAATATTTATTATCGAAAACCCCATTCTCATCTTGATTTATATTATTCCCAGTTTTTTTTTTTAAAAGAATTGTGGATTTTTAATTGGAGCATCCTCCATATATTATGTATATTTAGTTCACAGCTCAATTCCCAATAAAGTAAAACGATATCCTCTGTAATCTTTACAATTTATTGTTCAATTAATCGAAAACATTGGGAAAAAATACTTTTGAGTATTGAGTGATTGATTGAATATTAACGTCGCACTGTTCTACACGATGGCTTTTGGCGACGGACCGACCGTGGCTTGCCTTGTCACGAGTTCGAGTCCAGTACCACTAAAGGACCCGCCGTGTAGGGCAGCGATGCATGTTAAATCTGCCGAGAGCTGAAACATCCTCCCGTTGGTGTGGTGTGGTAGTTAGGAGAGGTGGTGCCAGCTCAGGTGTCGTCCACGTCACTTGACCATGGTTCAAAATTACGTGGTCCGTCGCCAAAAGCCCTCGTGCAGCTGAACAGTGCGACGTTAATATTCAATCAATGAATCAATTGGCGACGGACCATGCAATTTTGAACCATGGTCAAGTGACGCGGACGACACCTGAGCTGACACCCCCTTTCCTAACTACCACACCACACAAACGGGTGGACGTTTCAGCTCTCGACATATTTAACGTACATCGCTACCCTGCACGGCGAGTCTTTAGTGGTAATGGGCTCGAACTTGTGACAAGGAAAGCCACGATTCGATACCTATACCACTCGGCTACCACGGCGACTACTTTTGAGTAGAATAGGTTTGGAATAACTGATTTTAAAGAAATTCCAATATTTAATTTAGAGTAAAAATACGATGTGTGACACTGAAAGTGTAACAGTACGAACGTCCTCGTCGAAAGAGATGAGAAATGTCTATTCGATTTGATTTTAATTTACACTGAACTCTGAAACACAACACGAGGACTATTCGCAACGGACCTCATAAAAGCCGTATCACACGTATATTTTTCATGCAATTTTTTCGTCCAATTTTTGGCCGAATCTGAGGAGGAAGGGTTGCCGTAAACAAAACGACACGCTCTGACGTCAGCCGCGCTCTATGTCCACATTGAAAAATTACTCGCCGATTTTTCTGCTTCGGAAAATGAACATCCAAAATTATTTCTTTCATTTCGCTTGCGCAAATGTTGATGGGTGTAAACTCAAAATAGAGCACCATTCTATTTTAAATATTATACGCCGTTAAAATATTATACACCATTAAAATATTATACGGCATATCTGAAGTGTTAGACGAAACCGGAACCGCCATTTTGTTTATGACGTAGGACGCCGAAGAACCCCATTGGCTGGAATTTCAAGCAATTTTATTTGGAACAACTTTTTGAGCTCGCTAGCAAAAAATTGTTCTAAAGCGGTTGCTATGGCAACTGAGTAAAAATTGCACGAATTGAACGAAAAATTGCTTGAAACGTGTACGTGTGATACGGCCTTAAGTGTTTCGTTACATAATTTTTGCTTATATTTGCTCATAGAAAAAAAATTCTCATTCGATTTTCGAACTTACTGCAGAGCAGACACCATGAAACGAGGGCTTTTTGAAAAGGCTTAACCCTTGATGAAATTACTAATTTCTTGCGAGAGCTTTCTGAGAATGAATTGGCTCTAATTTAGATTCCGATGAAGATATAAGATTGAATGATATAATTAATAATATTCCAGTAAATCCTGATATATGTGTCGCTAGGAACGGCATAGAATAGATACCGCATAATAGATGGCAGATTTGTGACTCGAAATCTTTTGCGACAAAGCATTAGGTCCAACAAGCCTAGCGAAATATAATGTCAACGTCAGTTTTTTATGATATATAAAAGGGTCATAATATATGATAACTTCATGAAATAACGTTAAAAATTCTTAAAACTAATCCCTACTCAACAGTAGTCCCTGCAAATATTTAGTTAAAACATTTACTTTATATATTTTATATCTTGGTGTCAGCATGGCACAGGTGCACGTTTAAGGGGGAGAGAAATACAGGACTTTCTAATGTTAATGGGCATCAGCCTCTTTACAAGGTGGATCTTCAGTGGCACTAGGAATCGAACCCATGACTCGAGAAAGTCGGTTACAAGTTCGCTACCATGACCATTCGGTTATGTAGTCATGATAATTGGCAAAAGTAAAGTTATAACATCGAACGATAAGTGTGTTAATTTTAAGATGATACACCATACATTCGATCAAAAATAACTTAACAGAGGGCCTTAATCCCTTAAGTGCCACCGACGTATATATCCGTCTTGCTGAACAGGTGCGTTATGTGCCCCGGATGTATATATTCATCTCCTTACGAAACAAGATTTTTTTTGGAGCTGCTATCAATAAAACTATTCCGAAAGCTTTGAAATGCAATAAAATAACCTTGACAGTTTGTGTGAAGGATTAATTTAGTCCAGAGAAAAATTTGCTTACTTGTGTGCATTTGCTCCCCGTATATCGCCTACCCACGCATATGTGGAAAACTGTGGCACTGGGGAGCGAATCGCGTTGCGTTTAGTTGGCAGTTAAAAGGATTAATGAGTTTTTAACATGAATTTATGTTGTGATACATATTTCAATTGAAAAAATAATAATTACCTTTCGAATTGAATTTGCATATGTAATCTCACAACTTAGTTGGTAAATCAAAAAATGCGTCATGAAACACAAAAATTGCATAAATATTTGTATTTGTTTAATTAGCTTAAAAAGATCGAGGGGGGGAGGGGGCCCTATAGTCATCTAAATGGCTATGGAACCTCTGTATATCACGTCCGATATGTGTCACTGTGTGTATTTTAAAATTCAGTACAAATAATTGAATTCCCGAATCCCTTTAAGACAGTGGTTCTCAAACTTTCAATACTTGCGACCCAATACGAAATCATAATTTTCATCGCGCTCCCTCCATACACATACAGTAATTGCGTACCACCGGCGTATATAAACTTCTCGCTCAGTTAGTGCGTAAATTGCCCAGGACGTATACATACGTCCTTCAAAAATACGATTATTTTTCTGTTCACTGCAATCCATAACATTGTTCCGAAGGCTTTGGAATACAATAAAATGATCGAGACAGTGTTTGCAAAGGATTTACTTATTTCAGAGGAATTCCTTATTTATTCCCTTCCCCCCCAATACCCCACATACGCGTGCATACGTGCAAAATGGTGGCATTGGGGAGCGAATCGCGTAACTTTCAATCGGCAATCAAGGGATTAATTATAAACCGTACAAATACAAATGATGAACATAAGTGTTAGTACTTGCATATAATTTTATATATAACTAGCAAATGGGGTCACTGGTAATTATTAAACTTGTTCGTAACTTAGTATTGTTAAATTAATTATAAAATACATTGTGCAGTATACTGATACATTTATAAGTGTATTATATCAGTGTAATTGTTTTTTCTATTTTTTTATTTTCTCAGAATGTATTTTTTTTTGTTTGCTATCAATAAATTAATAATTTTTTAAATAATCTTTTGTTTTCGACTTTTCAATATGCTCGCCCCCTCGGGTTATCACGCCCCCTAGGGGGGCGCGCCCCGCTGTTTGAGAAGCGCTCTTTAAGGTACAAATATTTTTTTCCTTAAATATACATTCCTGTGGTAACTAACACTATATTGACCCAATAAAAATATTTTGTTGAGCAGGTTCGGCGTTTTCTGTGAAACCATCTCTTGTGAAAATTTACGAGTTAAGTATTTTTGGTTCTTTGTTGATAGAAGAAACAAACTTTTTTTTCAATTAAAACTGTTACAAATAAGGATATTATTGAACTATAATTAATTCTTTTATTGACTCCTTATTTATTCACTGGGAAAATATTTAAAGCATGTTTCTGTTATTGACAAAAGCATAAATAAACATTGCAGTTTTCACAAAGAGCTTTCGAACTGCTTTTGCAAGTTACAAATATACACGTGCGAGACCTTGAAATGTTATTATAACATCGAAAATGACCCTTTTTAGCAGGCGGATTATTATATTTCAATCCTTTAGCAGGAGGAATTACAACACTGTCATCTATATCATCAGTTAAAACACTTTTGTTGGAAGGTGGAGATGTTGCTAACGCGCCCGCTTCAGCTACCTATAACTTAAATTTTAAGATATCCCATTTGATTTTTCAGAGAAGTTTAATTTAAAATTGCATTTTTGTTTGAACTGAAATCAAGAATTTTCTAAAGGTAAAACAAAGAAATGAATGGGCTCAAGAGACTTATGACAAAGGATAATTCAAAAATGTCTTTCCGTTATAAATTTTTCCATGTTTTTCTTCATCTATTACATCTGAACTTGATTATCCTTCCAGTATACGCACTTCATATATTTTGTCCGTAGCATAGTCATCATCTGCGAGATCTCTTTAATTTCGGAATCTGATTTATTCATCATTTGTAAAATTTCTTCTTGTGTGAGAATTCTTTTCTTTCGAAAAAGTTTGTGGGTAAATGTTATTTAGGCTTTTATCAAAATTATTGAAAAAGAAAAGAAAACTCATATGACAAGCACTTACCTTTACAGCTGCACTGATTCGATGAACATGCCCAAATCGCACGATCGTGCGGGTAACGAAATTCTGAGTCCTAAAAATAACATTAATAGCGTATAATTGATATTTTTACTATTTTACTGTTATTTTAACATTAAAACAAAAATGTGCATCCACGTAATTAAAAATATGTTGATAGTTATACCGTTTTTCGACAAATAAAAAGGTGACATGTATGTGTTGTATTTGTTAAGAAAGCTAGATTTGTGCCAGTAAAAACATGGACCACAACTTGCGTATGTTGAAAAAATGAATCTTTACACTTCCTGCATAAATCCTGACTATTCCAAAAGCAAAACGGTATAAGAATATCTAATCCGCATGATCGTAAGGGCTGATGTCTTATAGAGATACAACCAGCTTATAGGGATATGCTTGACCACACCTTTATTAAAATTTGTACACTTTGTTCTGCATAAACAATATTAATAGCTTTTTGAAATAAAAACTAAATTCGAAAAAAATCCTGTTAAATTAACTTTTTTAACTGTAGGAAAATGTTTTACAAAAACATTTAAGTTTCTCATTATGTTTAAGTTAAGGCTTTAAAAGTATTAATTTCTTACAGATTTAAAAAATGATTGTTTTAAGCAATATGTGCATAAAGCAATATGATACTCAAAATATACTTGGTATACCATTCTTATTGAAGGAAAAATATTTTCAAAGTTTTCCAACTGTGAAACGCTATCTTATATCAATTATATATAAATTATTCTGTTTATAAAAATAATTTCTTAGAATGTTTTTACAAAAATGGTTTATTGCACCTTGAAACAATATTTTATATACTGGACTGAACTCAGTGGCGCAACAGTTTTTGAGGCAAGGCCTATTGTGCCTATCTCTGTTTACATGACCTTAGACGCTGGGGTGCATGCGCAGATGTTCCGGTCAAGTGGTTAGTCTGACGCGAAACCCCACAGTGTTCAGTTTCCAAGCAAGCTTGGTACTCATTTATCAACCCACTGAAGGGATGAAAGACAGTCGATTTTGCCCAGCCCGGGATTTGAACCCCTTTATCTGTGGCAGGGAAGTACGTAACACTACTACTCAGCTATTGGGTTTCATATTTTATGTGATGAGTTTACTTATTTCTTTTTAAAAATGGACTTTTTATTAAGGTTAAATAAAAAAAAAATTACTTCCTCTAAATATGTATAGAAATAATTTTATTCTCTGGAAATGCTAGAAATATATTAAAAGGTAAAAAAACAACACTTATTAGTTAAAAATAAAGAAAGGCGTGATTGATTGATTGATTGAATATTAACGTCGCACTGTTCAGCTACACGAGGGCTTTTGGCGACGGACCACGTAATTTTGAACCATGGTCAAGTGACGTGGATGACACCTGAGCTGGCACCCCCTCTCCTAACTACCACACCACACCAACGGGAGGACGTTTCAGCTCTCGACATATTTAACGTGCATCGCTGCCCTACACGGCGGGTGTTTAGTGGTACTGGGCTCGAACTCGTGACAAGGCAAGCCACGATCCGATACCTATACCACTCGGCTACCGTGGCCAAGAAAGGCGTGATGAAATATTGAAATGGATTAAAGGTTTACCTTCAGACAAAATACTTTCGAAGAAAAAGTAAACAAATAAGAGTAAATTTTCTTGTAAAAATTATAGAATTTAATTACATTTCAAATACCTTAAGTTTTTTTTTATCTTTAAGACATGCTTTTTAGTAGTTAGAAAATTATATATTTTATGGTTTGCTTGTTGTTAGGAGCTCTTGTATATATTTATAGAGTTTAAATAACTCTAAATATACAAGAGCTAAATGTAAAGTGTGTATTATTATATGTCATGTCGCCCAGCCAGTATGGTGGATATGACCTTCGGCTTGTAACCAAATGGGCTCGAGTTCGAATCCCAAATAAGGCATGGTTATATTTTTTTCGGGAAAAGAAGTCGGACTTTCGCCTGTAATGGATTCCCGTCTCGAATGGAAAGCAGCGCACCCTTCTGTTATATGCTGGAATCATCATTTGTAATAAATGTCTATATTTTTCTGTTTGTATTGTATGTTTCTGTTTTTCCACATATTTCATGTGTATCCCTTGATAAAAATACACGACAACAACAATTATACATCAAGGATGGGAAAACTGTTCAGGGTACGGGTTACTTCGAATTTTTTCATGGTGTTGCGGTCTACCCAGTGGCAAAGGTGTGGTGAGCTAAGAAGAATCTACAGTATTTATAATAATATAAAATACCGTATATGCCCTTACGTGCACACACACAACTACAATAAAATGAGCTTACACTTTTAAGACCACGTTTAAAGCAAAACGGAAGATAAAAACATAATAATAGCAATAAATATAAAAATATCAAATGATGCATTTGTTATGAAACAATTCAAAATACATTAAAAAATTAAACATTTTCATCTAAAGTTAGTGCTCATATATAGTTACTGTCAGCTGAAGGCTTAGTCTGCATACTGTCAGCCAATTGTGAATATTTCCGGAATCAGGTTTGAACCCGGGGCTTGTGACGTGGAAGCATGAAACTCTACAACTCTGTCACGGGACTCGATTGTATAATGGCTCAAATGACAGCTTAGTCTGAGCCTTTTGGTTCTTCAGCAAGGAATTCACAAGATGGAAGCTTGTCTGGATAGCTTGTACATGCCAGTGATATTTCTATAGTGACAACAATTTGGAACAAGTCCATTCCTGTTTGATCACATCGAAATCCTGTCCAAATTGCTTGGCTTGTTAAGATTTGATTTGCTAACTTGGATGTTAAGGAATTGGATTAACGTTCTCAAATTACGGACCTGAATCCTATAGAACACCAGTGACATGAATTAGAACGTTGACCATGATGCCTGGAATTGATGTCAAGGCTGAAAAGTTGTCTTTTGTACACACACACAATACTGACTTTCACTTTCTAAAAACTAGTGGATAGATTCCCCCTGAAAGGCAATAATTATTTCAGTCAATGGTGACCCAAACTTATTCAAAGTTTTGACTTATCTCAGAGAAAAAAAATACAAATACCAGGAAGCTTTCGATCATATATATATAAATATTATACATATCATCGGCCTAATTATCAGAATGCGTAATTCGATCTGAAGTGCTAATTTGATATTGGAGTGCTACGTGCCAAGCTGTTGCTTATGTTCGCCAAGATGGGCGATAACTTTACAATATGTTTACCTTGATATCTGTATCATATGGTCATGTGTATTGTCATTTGCAACGTTTGGCGCGTAGCACTCGCGCATATCAAATTAGCACTGCAGATGGAGTTACGCATTCTAATAATTAGGCCGACGATATGTGTGTGTGTGTATGTGCAATAATAAACCATTAAATTTTTCAGACGGATAATTTTATTTAATTTATGATAGTTTTGAGCCTTCCAAGATATTGCGTGATAGTTAAAATTTACAGTTTACCAGCCTATAGGGAAATATCCTTTCAACCGCAACTTTGTCTCCTCAAAAACTGCGTCTCTGACACATCTCAAAATGAAATAATGCAATATTGAACCAACCAATTATATTATAAACCAAACAAAATATTCACTAAGGGAAATCATATGATTCTGAAACCATCCGGTTGCAGGGACGTTTTAAGACTCTTTGAGGTCTTGAGCCCCTATGCAAAAGTGTGTCCTACCCAATACCTTGAAAAGTAGATGGTATACAGAATGCATTGTCAAATACTCGTTCAAACGATAATTTGACACAAATAAATGTGTACGACTCACAATATAAAAACCTAGGCTCAAACCAGCTCGACCAATGGCCACATTTTGACTAAGTGTGTTGAATGATCGTCTGAGGTATTGGGCCTAGATCAGTGTTTCTCAAACTGTGGGGCGCGAGCATATCGAAAATAAAAGGCTAAAAAAATTAATCTACTGGAATGAAAAAAAAATACTTTCTGATACAATAAAAAAATACAGATTTACATTGATATGATTTATATGTATCATCTGGTGAAAAAAGGTCATCAAAATAAACGATTCTACTTTCCAGACGCTCATTAGCTATCTTTGATCCTATAACTAAATAAAAAAATATTTTGTTTGCTTTACTGTAATCCTACGATAGAGATTTTTTATTACGTTTCTTTTTAATAAAATATTATTTTTGCTTGCTTTCGAACTTACTGGTATGGTTACCTGCATCCCTTTCTTTCAGGGAAGTTGTAAATTATATAATTCTGTTGCCCTTTTTTTTCACAATGTGAAAGAGTTTTTTGATACATGGATAAGCCATAATTGGCCAAGATTTATTTTTATGAGTATAATGAAACATATAATACAAAAATTGTTAATTCTGGGAAAACTGTTTATTTGTTACCAATGACCTTGACAGAGAATCCTCTATGTAACCAGTCTTAATGGGAGCTAAAATGAATTGATAACATCTCTCTTTTTTAGAATTGGCAAACGTTTTTAGAATCTTAAGGTACTTGATTTTAGACCGAGTTCCAGCACAACCACTATTTTTCAAAATATTTTCCCTGAACATGATGCATTTTCCCCAATGAATAACTTAGTGGTTTTAATTGTGATGTTGTACGACTGATTATGGTTTATAAATGTAAATGAGCAGAATCTAAAAAAATTGGGCATCTGTGATCTCTCTGAAAAATTGAAGCTGATCAAACAAAGTACTTGCTGGAAATAATGCATATTAATCATGTTAGCGAAGTAAATTTGAAGGAAAAGCAATAAACATGAAACGAAAGGAAAATTTTCAATAGCTACATTAAGAACTTTATCAAGAAAATATGAAATATAACTGTACCGCAAAATGCACTTCACTCTGTCAAAAGACACAAGCAAGAAAAGTTCAACAGGATATTTGTCGATCATCAAAGGATATTAAAATTACAAAACGTGAACAAAATGTGACAGTTTTGCTTTGCAAATAAGCTTTCCTGTAATGTTAGCAAAAGTGTCTGTGATTTGTTGTCCTTTATTAAGATCACGCACATTTGGAACAATTTAGTTCAGTTTTATTGGATATTTTCTCAAATTATGAAAGACAAATAGAAAAATCCTTGAAATAGGTAAGTATATTTTCTCTTAGTTAAATTATTCACTGAAATTGTGATTTTTATCTTGTATATTGAAAATAATTATAAAAAAGAATTGGGGTGCATCACTCCCGCGACCATTAACGTTAGTATCGAGTGCACACCTGATCCCGGCTTTCGCGCTTTAAATATTAAAAATAACACAATTGTTATTCATTAGAATTTTATATTCTTTTTATTACTTAACATTTATTCTAAAATGCTAATTCTGCGAGGCTTAAAATTACAGTTCATTCAAAATCGTTTATAATATGAGTATTCATTTCAATAAATCATTTTACATTTTTGTATACATTGTCATGCACTTGGTTTTACTCTCCTTACAATTAAGCTATTATATCAAGAATAATATATTATCATTTTTTAAAAATAAACTCGTGTTAAGAGTGGGTACTTCAGCCAGTATAAGAACAAGTTTAATAATTATCAGTGACTTCCCCATGGGCTTGTCTTGCAGAGCAAAAGTTTTTCAAAGGAAGGCTAAAAAGTTAGAAATTGACACTCAGAGTTATTTTTTTGATATTTAGCTCAGACCTATATTTCGTCTTCAAAGTAGCCATCGCAGAAAATCCGGATTCACAAAGGTATGCTGTTAAAAATGGTAATAGTATACGAAATGCTTTTGTTTTCAGTGCAGAAAATTCAGCATCCACCTCTATCCAGAATTCAAAGATTGATTTATTACAAAATTGCCCTTTAATTTCGTCATGGATGTGAAATCTATGAGGATCTCTTTTTCGGCAGTTGAGAGCCCTTTTGAAGTATTTTGAAATGGATCCCTAACGCATTCGTAACTTGCTATCAATTTGCCCTCGTCTGTATACTTGTTGATGCTTTATTATCGTCGAATGCTCGCTGTGATTTAAAAATATATCTATGATTTTGATTTAATCCACTGCCGTAAATACTTATTACCGTGAATTATAATTAACGCGTGAATTATGAAATGAACATTCAAGAGAGATTCGGTAGCTAATCGATTTGGCCAAGACTGACTAGAATTGTACAAAGTACAGCCTTTTAACATGTTTTATGCAGACGTCTGTAGGTTGCCTAGACTCACATGTACGTTCGAGAGGATGCCAGATGTAATGCATATGATAAAGAGCAACATAGATTAGGCTATTTTTAATGACATTTGTACTTTTGGAAATGGATCTTGAAGGAAATAAATCTTTAATTAAATATTATTTCTCAATCTGTTTCAATTTAAAAATTAGAGAGAGAAAAATAAAATAATTAACCTATTACTTAAAAAGTAAAAATTTACTTAAAATATATTACTTAAGAGTAACATATATAAAAAATTTAATACTTATCTTATTAATACTGAATTAAAACAAGTTTAATAAGTATAGCGACTTCCATGGGTTTTGATCTTGCAGAGCAAAGTTTTCAAAGTTTTTGAAATTGACCCTCTGAGTTCTTTTCTACATTTAGCTGATATCTATATTTTGTCTTCTAAGCAGCACCGCATTTTGCAATATGTTCCCAAATTTAAAAATCACACGAGAAAAGGAAAAAAAACATAAAAA
>BMAV01010220.1:6065-23326 GCA_019973955.1 Trichonephila inaurata madagascariensis
AGTATTTTTAGCTGTTGAATAATTAGTGTGTAATTTCCAATTATGGTTATAGAATTTGTAAAAGTTAAGTACAAAATTTTTAGGTTTTGTTTGGACCCGGATAAAACGAAAAATTCCAAAATAACGAACAAACTGTTCGGTTCCAATGAATTCATTAAATTGAGGTCTAGATGTATAGTAAAAATCCCCCATAGAATTACAAAAGGATACATTATCTCGTAAAACTACTTCGAAAGCGATGACGTTTGTAACTTTCTTTCAAAATCTTCTCATCATTAGCTTCTATTCATGTTTTTGAGTATTTATTGCTACGCATTCATGATTTTAGATAGAAAAATTTATATTCTTCTTTCTCTTTTAAAGATCGTCAAAAATAAGTACTCGGAAAAGACGTCTCTTCCTGAGTAGATTTTCCAAAACCAGTTCTAAATCGATTGATCAACTTTAAACTGAATAGGCGGAATCGATTCTGCTTATTTTAAGAAAAAGGTTTTTTATTCAAAAAGAAGTAAAACTATTCTTGTTCTGCTTTTCGCTGATACTTACATTTGTAGAATTCAAGTAAAAGTTATTTTTGTCTGAACTCTTGAACTATGCTAGTTTTATTTTATTTTAATATAGCAAGCTTTTTCACAGCCATCAAGATGATAATTGTTTCAGACAATGCATTATGTGTCTTCTGAACTTTTTTCAAAAATGTGTTGCAATTATTTAACATATTTAACAGAGAAACATAGTGTTACGAATATTGAGTAAATAGTGTAAAAAATTTGTATTTCGATGTTTAATTCATTTATATTACTCTATGTTACATTTATTTTATGTTAAAATTGTACTACTCACAAGCAATGCAACCGCTTACGTTATAAAGGCGATTCAATGAGAACTTGGCGAAATCTTGGACGTAGAGCCAAGTTGGCGATTTTGGCGTCATTGGCGACCATGTTGGCGAGTTCGGAACCATCTGGATTCTTCTAGAAATTTGTGGAGAGGTCCGTTAACGTCACGCTCCATGACACGAGTGGTTATAGTTCTGGAAGTTTCTGCCGCGCCTATAAATAGCGATGCTGGCCGGAACGAAGTCAGTCTAGAGTAAACCAGTGGGTAGTGAGCATTGTTTTGACTAGCGATTAGCTCTGCTGTGCTTGTGAATAATCTTTTACTTGAGTGTATTTTTAAACACTGACAATTGTGTTTAAGTGCTTTTGAAGGTGTGAAAACCTTCAAATATTTAGTCTGTGAATATTGCTGCTGAATCCTGTATTTAAAGGATTGGATTTTTAATGATAAATTCGCATCACTCTTGAAGAACTGTTTATTTTCTGTGTGATTGTTTTGCATATAAAATCCTCGAACCCGGATCTACGTAACAATATATATATATATATGCATGTCATATTATATATGCGTAGTAGGACACAAAAGGTCTCGGACTGAGTCTATAACTTAAAAAATATTACCAGTTAAGTTGTAGAGACACTTACTCTTTCTAAATAAGACCCTTGAGCAACTTTTCACTTTGGCCATACCTAAATGTTTTATTAATGCTTTTATCACATAATTTAAACACTAGAACCAAAGAGGAAATTCAGCATTGATTTTTTCATTATATATGAATCATTATTTTAAAAAGCTAACAAAATGTTCTTCAATTCAAGGTACTTTTTTTATCAGTAAATAAATCTCAACTCACCTATTTATTTCTTACAATAAATTAATGTTTTTTCGGGAACTAAAAAGATATTTTTCACTCAACTTTTAAACATTAAACATCTTACTTTGTTATAAATATAAATATCCTTTTTGATATATATTCTGTACAATCTTTAACAGCAATAAAGATTTATTAACTTTGCTCTGGAGCACAAAAAAAGCACATTTTTTATTAACTCCATGACAGTTTGAAACAAAGACAAATATATTACAACAAATAAGAAAAAAATGTCCTCAAGTCCACCAATGTCTAATTACATCTTTATCTTTATAAAAATGTCTTTTAAGAACTTGCGTACTTTCCTAACCACTCTTAAATAATTTTATTCATTATTCTATGAAGACAATTTATTACAAAAGTGACAAGAAGTACAAGTGGTAACAAAATTATAATTAGAGTAGCTTCTAATTCATTGAAATAAAAACCTCTCGATATCCGACATAATGATTACTCGAGATAATTAAATAGTTACTCTTGAATCTGAAAATTAATTAGTTGCTGAATCCAGTTTTAACATCACGTTCTATCAGTTTCTAAATAACAACTACGAGTTATATTGACTGTTAATCGATAATATGATTTGTTTATTTTTTGTCAACATTTGTAACTATTATTATTCCTTCTTTTTTCAATTTCTTTTTAAAAAATAATAACTCGGAATATATGTAAAAAAAAAGTATTTTTGAATTGTGCACAGACAATGTTTGTTATTAAATGAACAAATCCCGAAATTCGAACACTTAACAGTTATTAAATATTTAAAAAAAAAGATTAAAAAAATAAAAAAAAAACAGAGAGACTCTGATATTGTATCTTGTTACTTGTTAAAAAGCATGATTATGGTGTTTTTTTCTGTTAAATCATTTATTATTCTTTTTTTATGATGATTTATAATTCTTATTATGATGGAAGCTGTGTGGTTATTTCGGCGAGAAGCTCGTCAAGTAGGCCGTTCTTATTTAATTGTGAGGTGGTGTTCAGACCAGTGGACAGCAGGGGCGTCATTTACACGGCAAACAGGCTGAGGATGACATCGACAAATCAGTCATCGAGAAGACCGGCACATCATACGACAAGCACGCATAAAGCCAACTGCCTTATTGGCTGCTGTCCAGATACAGGCAGCACCTTCAATACGGACCACTTTGTCTTCCCATACCATTCCAAGTGGCCTGGCTGAAAGACATCTAGTATCCCGTTGCCCATTACATGTGCTGCCAATGCCACCCACCTACCCCTCCGTTTAGACTGGTGTCGTGCACGACTGCAAAATATTACAACCAGGTCGTCTTCAGCGACGAATCTAGGTTCCACTTAAGCAGCGGTGGCAATCGTGTTCATGCGTGGAAGCCCCGTGGTGAACGCCTCAATCCTGACAGCAATACAACGTTCATACAGCTGATGGGATAGTATGAGGTGTCATTGCTTACGATACACGGTCACCCCAAATATTAATCTATTGCACAATGACACCCAGCGGTACGTCCATGAAATCCTTCAGCCACATGTGTTGCTACTCATAGCAAGGCTCCCAGGAGCCATTTTTTAACTAGACAATACTCGGCTACACACCACATGAGTATCACAAGACTGCTTCCACCACATTGCTCCCCGTCTCTGGCCTGCTTTATTAACATATTTGTCACCGATTGAGCATATCTGAGATTATTTGGGACGGCAAGCAGATCAGCCTACGAGTTTGGTCGAACTAGAGACTCGTTTACTGCAACTGTGGAACGCAAAATGTCTCAGGACACCATGCGGAACTAGTATGTTTCAATGCCCGCTCGTATTGCATCATGCATTCACGTTAGAAGGGTCCAACAGAGTACTAAAGACTTCCCTAAATTTGTACTTTTTTCTGAAGTAAATTATTCTTTTCTGTGATTTTCTAATAACTTCCTTATATCTAAATCAGTGCTTCTCAAAGTTTCAATACTTGCGGCCCAATTTTCAATCATAATTTTCTTCGCCCCCCCATACAATAACAATACATTGAATGCAATAATATATAATGTACTTTGACGCTAAAACTACAATACTATCTTAATTATAAACCACTCAAATTATCATAATAAATATTGAATTTTGTATATGTTACTTTCAAATAATAGATATTTTAAGTAAGTCATTTTTAAATAATAGATATTTTAAGTAAACTATATATACTTTTAAGTAATAAGAAAAGTATTATGTTGCTTTTCTTTTCTAATTTTTAAATTGGAACAGATAACAAAAAAGGTACGACATGTATATATTTTATGTCAGAGTGTATTATGTTTTGCTTCCTTTAAGTAAATTTTTATAATAATCTTTTATTCTCGACTTTTTGATATGCTCGCGCCCCCTCGTAAGGCTATCACGCCCCCCCCCCCCTAGTGGGGCGCGTCCCACAGTTTGAGAAACACTGATCTAAGTAGTACTTACATTTGTAAAATTTCTTTTAATGTTGATGACTTTTCATCAAAGTTAAAATCTTTATGGCAATGAGTGTTTTTGTGGCAACAAAACCTTTTTTCCAAACGTGGACTTTTAACTCCTGGGTGGTCCCGGGAGGGGAGCTAAGCTGAGAAATGGATTTTCCTAGAACCTCCCAAACATATTCCATAGAATTATGAAAAGGAAACCACATGGGCCAATCCATCAGTAGCATTCAGTAGCGGCATATTTTATAGCAATAAAGTCCGAATATAAATATGAAAATCTGTAGAATTATTGAATGCCAACATTTTATTTTTTCGTATTGACTGCTAAACTATCTCCGTTTAAAATTGTGCGTTTCTTTTTTCTTTTCCTGCAAACCAATATTAAACGCAATTTTAAAAGTTTCACTTAAAAGATGTCTTGCTTATTGATTTTTTTTAATGTGGCATAAGCAAACTGTTTTAAAATTTCGTGTAAGAATCGAATAATTTCTCTTTTTACAAACTCGATTATTATCTGTTAACGACACATTTAAGCCAAAGATATTTAAAATAACTTGAATTCTGTAGTAATTTTAAGATTTTATCGGTTCACATAGTATATTTTAACACGGAAGGTTATACATATTTCATTTCATATCGTTTCCTACTCACTTTTATTATTTTTTTTCATACTTATTTTATAGTGTTCTTTTTAAAAAAAGTTTTCAAGCCATTTTTAAAATATCATGCTTATAAACAATGAATCCCAGACATCCTGACAATTACCTTATATCAGTGAAAAAGATATATTGGCGAATGAGTTGTTGGATGTCTTCCAATAGGGATCTTTTTTATCAAAATGATATTTTTACAAATTTAAAGAATACTTGAAATAACCATGAATCTGGCTAGTATGTCACTTCGTTAGATAAGGTTTATCTTTGCACAAAAAGAATATTTCTTATTAGTACGTATTCTAGTACATTTTCCTCTGATTTTAAATAAAATATAAGAATATGAAATAAAATTGAGTATTTTGATATATTGTTGTATTTTTGTTTTAATAAAAGTAAATTCTAAAATTTAATGAATATCAATAATCATTCATTTATGAACATCAGGGCTGCTAAAAGAAATTTGCGTCTAAAAATTCTTTTTTTTTTTTCAATTTC
The DNA here is from genome assembly GCA_019973955.1 of Trichonephila inaurata madagascariensis. Classification (NCBI taxonomy): domain Eukaryota; kingdom Metazoa; phylum Arthropoda; class Arachnida; order Araneae; family Nephilidae; genus Trichonephila; species Trichonephila inaurata. The sequence goes on from BMAV01010220.1 coordinate 11,357, forward strand.
TACTATAAGCTCACACTCTCTCTATATTTTTTTATTTATCTTAGTGAAATTTTTAATCATTAATAAAATACAATTTATAGCGCTCTATTGAGCTGAAATTTTATACACATGATTATTTTTAATGGCAATACAGTATAATTTAATTATCATTAATAAAAATTAATTGATTAAAACTAATAATTTAAAGAATTACAAATACAGCCATTAGGCATCATTTTTGGCGACGTGTGTCAAAACTAGAAAAGATTTTTTTTTCTCACGTTTTAAAGCATTCAGTTGAACTGAAATTTTATAGACACAATTGTTTTGGATGACAGTACTATACTTTAATGATATTTAATAAAAATTAATTACCACTTAACGTTGTGATTCTGTCCTATGTATATACATATTTATATTAATTGTAACTATTTAATAAAAAGTAGGTAAAATGAAATGTTTCTTTGATCTAAGTAGGAATTGACTTAATTTTTTTTATATTGTTATATAAATGATTTTATTTGTACATTCAAATTTAAATTTATGTGTGTTACTCCTCATTTAAGTAAAACTAGAAATTCCCTTAATTTTATACTGATTTTTAATGTTACTATGAGATATATGATTTGAGTTAAAGTCTACGAAAATAATTTAATCATTCTTCAAATGAAGTATATTATATTACACAAAGCATCGTCATTTACTTAAAACTTCAAGAGTGATAGAAATAGGGTGAACTTTTATAAGTTATTTTTCAGAACTAGAAAGAATTGCAAGTGTATCTATTTCGATTTACGAGGCCTGTCCAGAAACTAAATACTGTTTCGATCCATCGCAACAGCAGTTGTGTAGAATCAAGAGTTCAACCATCGTGCATACGTGTCTCTGAATGATTGTCAGTACAAGGACGCCATCAGATCCAAATTGTGTTGTTTTTACACGCGTTAGGGAGCCTTCAAAATGTTTAAAACGATTGCTAATCCCCCTGAATATAAACTCCTTTCTGTAATCCGTTTTTAAAACTCAAGGAATGCAAAACTAGTTGAAATCCATCATCAACTTTTAGAGATTTATGGTGAAAACTATGGTGAAAAAGTGTGCTCGACAATTCAATGATGGGCGCACCAGTGTTAATGACGAAGCACGGAACGGGTGGTTTTCCGTTGTTAATGATGGTTTGGTTGAAAACAAAGAACGATAAAATCCATAGAAATGGACGGTCTATAATTAGATTGCTTGGTAATGAGTTTCCATAAATTTCAAAAATCATTCTTTCTTTGAAGCGGGTATAGATAAGTTGGTGTCCCAATATGGACAAATAATATATGAAGATTTTTTTAAAGTGAATTCTTGCTTGAAAAACAATTGAGCTTTTTATACCTGGTAGTTGGATGATTAATGTATACTGTCGCCATCTATTGATTAAATTAATTCTCAATAGATTAAATTTAATTAACGAATTAATATTTGAAAAAACTGTATTAACATTAAGTGTCAACCACTACAGGTTTAAAAAATGTATTTGAACTTGAGTGGAGGAATAAAAAGTATTTAAATATTAAAATTTGACCAAGATATATATATAAATACATATATATATATATATATATATATATATATATATATATATGAAGAGAATGAACTATAAGTAGGAATTGAAAAATGTCTGTAAAATGGTGGTAACTATCTAGACAATTAAGTAGAATTTTCTATGAAATTCCGAAAACATTTTACCAACTCTGCATTTTCTACTCATTCTTTTTCAAAAAAAATAAAAGATTCTTTCTACTTCATGCCATTCATAATAGGATAGGACGGATGTGTATGAATAATAACTTTTGCGTACATAAACTCTCTGAAGTTTAACAAATAAACCCATACAGCCTGGTGATCCACGCAGACAACTTTACAGTTTCCCCAATTTAATATATTTCGGGTTTTACCAATATATTTTTCATTTCTAAGTAAGAGTTATAAATTAGGAATCAATAATTTTTATTTATTACCGATATTTTTAATCGCTTTCATGGTCAATATTGTAGTTTTTTTATGCAAGCTTGAGTACCTTTTATCATTTCATATCTGACTGAAACAAAAAACTTAGTTTTACTTAAATAAGTTTTTCTTATATATATTTCCTTTTTTTATTGCGATATTTGCGCTGCATTGATTTATATTCAACAGTTAATTTATTTTGAAATCAACAAAATTGTTAAGCTATGTATTACTATAATGTTGTATTTGCCTTGCTATATATATATATTGTTATTAAAATATCCTACAACTGGAACCTCAGAAATGGCTATTTCAACTAAATAATTGGTTTATAAGCCCGAATATTTATTCGTCTACTCCATTTAATATTAATTGCATCCGATATTGTGAAAATCTTCAAAAAGCCTGACTCAAGGGGACATGATATGATTTATTAAAAAAAATATTTGATTAATGGTTTTTACAACTTTTCCCCCCTACTTTTAACATATGTATATGTATTACGTAAAACAGTTTTTGTGCTCAAAATACTACAAAGAGCTAACTATTTAATTTTTTCAGAAAAAATTTAAAAATTTGAGAAGTCCTTTTAAAATGCTACTTCTTTTACTTACAAGTAAGTCAAACTATGCAGATCAAAAGTCGGTACAGGTTTTATACTAACATGGCTGATATTTGTATACTTTTTTGTATGAATGGTTATTAAAATTCTATAAAAAATGAATAAATTCTGAATTTAAATTTTAAAAAAATAAGTATCTCTTTGATTCTAAAATTTATACTTACTTTTGTTACATGTACCAATAGCAATCGGAAGAAAAAAATATCAAAGACATTGGCCCAATAGATAAAAAAGTCTTTCCATTTTTAACGAAGATAAATTTGATTTTTTTTCTTTCTGAGACAAATTAGTTTTTAAGTTTTCATTTTCCAGTTGGATGTGAATAAAAGCGCACATAAAAGTTATCATAACTTTGGATTTGCTTAACTTAGGACTTTCAAGTTTCGTGAGATGCTAGAAAATTATGTAAAAAATAATTTAGGTTTAAAAAATTTATTTGAATTTTTGACCAGCTTCTGTCAATTAAATCATACTGTGTCATCCTAATAGTTTATTTTTTTTACAACAAAATGATAGTTAAAATACCTCGAATGCCATCATAAATAAATATATTTATTAAAAATCAATTATATTAAGTATTATATAAAAAAAGATATCCAATTGGTTTTTATTGAAATTTCATAAAAATTGTTAAAAATACAACTTTTTCTGCCATGCCAATCTCTTTTAAAGGGTACGGATTACTATGTACAGATTAATTGCAAATATTTTATTTTCCCAATAAATAATGCGCTGAACTATCAAAACAAAGGAAAGCTTTTCTGAGCGAAAATAAAATCGTATTATTTGTTTGTATTTACTTCAATAATTTTGAGAGAAAATAGTTCCACTCTCTCTTGGGGAACACCAGAAGGAACACCAGACACGTATTCAAAATCCATGTATTTATTGATCAAATAATTTACCAACTCAATTCCAAGTAATTTCAACAAGAAAATAATATCTCAATATAAGCAATATGTGTGGATTTACAGCGAGATGCACGAACCACGAGAGGACTATAATTATCAATCCTCTTATTCTAGGATTAATTTTACTATCTCAAATATTTGAACACTCATTAAATCCTAGTGACCAATGGTCACTTTAATTCTTTCGTCTATCTAATATTTGAAATACAACTATAAATTTGAATGGTACCTGATCAGCAGTAATCTCACCTGTCTCCTGACTTTCTCTCTCTCCTTCTCGTTGTTAGCTATAAACCCTAGACTATATATAGTAGATTTAATTTAAATATCACGGTTTCTTCTTCAAAGGTTGGTTGTAAATAAACACGAATTGATAGCTCAAAGATTTCCCAAGAGGATTACAAGTAAGTACTCGTATAGATTCGTCACAATTTTAAATCATCTTTTCATGATTTACCTATAATTTACATAATAATAAATTACAATTTAAGGTATCCGAACACGTTCGGGTGCTTTTTAACAAAATAACATATTTAAACATTAAAAATACTCTTTTAGGACTCATTACCAATAAATACTGCTATTTAACTAACAATATTTAAAATGAATTACTTGAATTTTACAAAAGTCACAATTATAAGTGAAATTACAGCAATATTTTTGAAAATCTTCAAAGCAGTTAGAGAAAAAAGTAATACACATATGTTAGTAAAAGTACTACTAAAACAAATTAGATGCGTTTATCTAAAAATTTACTAAAATTTTTATGTTTTATTAAGATTTGAAAAGTTTAGAGCTGATTGAGTAAACATTATAAACAATGCTACATTCTTTATGAGGCAATTATTTAAATAACAAGCGAAAACTTAAAAAGTATTCATACTATAAGAAATATTTTAGTACATTCTCCAGAAATTAACATAAACATCAGGTTCAAAGAGTTTTATAGAAATACATTCGTAACATTTTGAGTTATCAGACTTGCCATGATAGATTTTCAGCAATTTAAATGCCCACTTCTGGTAAATCAAAGATACTCTTCCGGTTTTTCTAACTTTTATAAAATTGATTGTAACTTGGCCTCTAGGTAGCGTAGAAACAAAACAAAGTATGTTTCGTAAAGCCAAAAGATAGCTCTATTAAATAAAATTAAAAAAACAAAAATACCTGTCTTGACCGAATTTGGTCATTTTCAACGTGTTCGGATACTTTAAGGCCAAAGTAATCACATTATGAAGCCATCAAAAATTTCTCAAATTATAGGCTAAAACATTTTATTAAATTAAATCAATATAAAGTTTGTGCATCAACATGAAACAAGAAACATCACAAAAAAAAAACGGAAAAAAATTATTTAAATACTCCCTTCGAAGTAATACTTCTGAATAAAATGATACTGAAGGTTACAATTATCAAAGATCTGAATAACCGTTTAAATGGAAGAATATTTTTAGGGGAGAAAACAATAACTTTGAAATTCAAGCAGATATGTTGTTCGCATATTTATTTTATTTTCTTAGATTATATTTAGTTTGTTAAACATTTTAATCATTTCTTTTTTTCTATGAAATATCGATTACTTGTGGGCTAAAAGTAATTTCTTGTCAACAGAATTTCGCAGCGAAATAAAAAGGAAATGGAAAATACTTTATTTGTCGTTTCCTTCATTTTCTTTTCTACGTCAAATATTTTAAAAATGCTCACACATTTAAAAAATAATGGAATATCTCCATCGACAAATCCGTTCTTAACTTCAATAAAATAATTTATTTTCTTTCTAGAATTTTTGTGCTTTGTTACGGTTATTTTTAAATTAAAATTGTTTTTAAATGGAATTCCGAAAAATTTTTTATTTTTTATTTTTTATTTTTTTATTTATTTTTTTTTTTTTACTTGTAACATTTTATGTTTTAAGGATGAAATAAATTGCGGAAATCCAAAAGAAAATAAATGTATTGTTTATTTAGCATTTTTTTTTAAGAAAAAGATCCATACACTTTTTTGATTAATACAAAATATATTAATGGTTTCAAATTTGGTACATAATTTATTAATTTACTTTATCAATCATACTTGAATTCAAGTAAGAAAACTGTCCAGAAACTCAATTGGTAAAGTACGAACTTATTGTAAAAGCGAAACTTTTTATAGTATTGTAATTTTATATCAATGAATGCGTTAGGAGGATTTTCAACCTTTTTTTTAAGAAAATTAGAACCATCCTAAAGATTATGATATTGTTCGTTATAAGGCTTGAGGATTTTCCCTTTCTAACTAAGCTATCTGATGAAGTCAAATTAAGAGATTCGATACCTAATGAAAACAGTCTATAAAATGAGAAGAAAAGGGCTCAAAAACAATTACCTGAATAAAACAAATATAAAATTTTAAACATTTAAAGAAAAATATCTCCGTAAAATTCAATGTTCATACAATTATTCCAAATTATAATCAAATCATATGAAATAAATAATATATTTTGCTTTAATGAAATATTTTAAGGTGGTATATCTTAATTGGTGTATATCAGGTGACCGAAAAGTCCGTTAACATTTGAAATTTCTATAATTCGCCAAATAATGCACGTAGAAAGCTAAAAATTGACACACGTGCTCAAAATAACATGAGGTTTTATTGAAATTAAAAACTCGTGCACGCATGATTCAGCAGGTCAGAATTTCTTGAATCATTCACCAACAGCCGGAAGCAATTTTTTTTAAGAAAAAGTGAATTCAAACAAATAGAGTGCTGATTTTTATTGATTTTTTATGTTATTAGTGATTATATCACATAAAGTTTCTATTAATGAAACTGATTTCAGATTTTTGAAGATAAGGATTTTATAGTTAGGGTTAACATGAGTTCGTTTTTATGCCAATAGATGGCTCTTATATCTTTGGTATTCATTTTTTTTTTTTCATTATGAAAACCAACTCTAGCTCTTGTCACCGAGTGTGCAGGCTGTATCTCTGCTAATGCTGCGTAAATAATAAATTTAATTTTGCTTGTATTATTTTATTCAATTTTAGAAATTTGAAAACTTTATTCTTTACTTAATAATACTTTAAAGCAAAATGTGTTTTTTAGGGGGGGGGATATTCTGAGGGATGTTTGAGATAGCTTCAGAATTCAATTTGATAAGAATTTATTTAATTTTTGGAGAGAAAAAATATTAAATATTTTTATAGGAATGTTATAATAAAATAAACCACCACTATATATATTGTCGATATATTTTAATTTTTTAAAAAAGATTCAATTTTATTACTACATAGATTATATATTAATGACTACTCACCCTCAAACCAGGACTAACATTTACTCTGATGATACTGCTAACCTGGTTACTTATAAAAATCACGACACTATCACTCGTGCACTCAACTCACACCTACATCTTCTTCAAAACGTTTTTAACACATGGAAAATAAAAATTAATGTAGATAAAACAATATTCGTACTCTTCACTAGGAGAAGAAAACCAGCCACATCGCCAACCCTCTATTCCACACAACTACACTGGTCTCAGAACACGAAGTACCTAGGAGAACTCCTAGACAAAAATTTATCTCATGGAAACAATACATTATATCCAATTAAGACCCAACCCGCACGATCATGCGGGTTAGATATTCTTATACGTTTTTGCTTCTGGAATAGTCGTGTGTAAGAAAATCGTGAACCTAACGATTGAGCCGGTTTGCAGAAACTGTAAGGTGTTACTTTTTATCAACAGACGATGGTTGTGGTTCATGATTCACTTTCAGCTGGCAAATCTAGCTTTGTTTTCAAAAACACGTCTTCTTTTTATGTGTCGTAAAAAGGCAATTATCAATATATTTCTAATTGCTTAGAGATACAAACTTTTGTATTAATGTATAAATAATTGTAAAATAGAAAAAAATAATAATTATACTCTATTGTTGCTTGTAGGACTCGGGATTTCGTTATCCGCACATTTGTGCGGGTTGGGCGTTACTTGACTCACTGAAGCTATAAAGGTAAGTTCTTGTCATTTTTCAATAATGTTGATAGAAGCCTAAATAAAAACGAAACATATTGTTATATAACTAAAATCATATTTGCTTGGGGTTACCATGAACGAGTCCCGTTTTTCTCTCTCTCTCTGTTGTTTGCTATTCAATTTCTTTTCCATACATTTGTTGAGGTGTATGGCATTTTTATCCTCCCCACAGATATCTGCATCCATATCTTGCCCCACCTCCAAAATAAAAATTAGGTTCTCTGGTGGGAGCTCTAGTATGGTGTGGTTTAAATATATATATATATATTTAAATAATAAAATTTCCTCATACATTTTACTATTTTTCATGGAATATTGTGTTAACTTTTAACCCAAAACTGTTTTCAGTTGTCTAAAAGGAGAAAAATTCTCATAGAAGAAGAAATTTTGCAATTGATGAATAAATCAGATTGAGAGAATCAGAATCAGAACTTAGAGATTTACAAAATGATGACAATGCTAGGAACAAAACATATGAATCCCGTATACTGGAAACAGAATCAAGTTCATATGAGAGTGATGAAGAAAAACATGGGAATATTTGAAATGGTAAGACAATTTTTGTATCATTCTTTACCATAAAAGTCTCTTGAACATATTCATTATATTGATTTAGCTGTCACAAAGTCTTGGTTTTTGTGCAAAAAAGAGGCAATAAGAAATAAAATTCCTCTAAAAATCAAAATGGATTGCTTAAAACTTAAGTTAGAGATAGTTGAAGCTTTAACAGCCTCTTCATCTACTAACAAAAGTATTTTAACTGATTATGAAGATAACAGTATTGTAATTCCATTCGCAAAAAGATCGAAGCTTTATAAGCCACCTGCTATAAATGTCATGGCTTTTATCCTGGCCATTCCAGGATAAAATGCTTGACATGTATAGCTATTTTTGATGTGTTGATGGCATTCCAATGCCTCGCAAGTGCAGATTTGAAAACTACGAAAGCAGTTCGAAAACATTTTGTGAAAAATGCAATGGTTATTTATACTTGTCAAGAAAAAAAGAATATTTTTTCAGTAAATAAATAATGAATTAATAAAATAGTTAATAAAACATCAATAATTTCCTTATTTGTAACAATTTTAGTTGAATTATGATTGTTTCTTCTACAACTTAGAACTCAAAACGTGTAACTGGAAAAATTTCATAGGTGACTTGTATCACAGATAACGCCCAAATGTTCCAATGGGAAGGGGAGGGTGCGGGAATTGTTTTATTATATTCCCCAATGTCATTGGGGTCCATATAGTATTAACAACTAGATGAATTTAATATTTAAAGATAAAAATAATTCGGGTCTTAAAAGGATATACGCGCGTGAAAAATTCTGAAAAGACTTGCTCTCAATTTACCCCTTAATTTGCCGGAATTATCAAATAAATCTTTATAACAAAGTATTTCTCTACACTGCTGTTTTGCGGCCCATCTTAACGTACGTTTGCGCAGTGTGGAGTCTATGCAACTATTTCAAACATTAAACTTTTCGAAAATGCCCAAAATGCTTTAATCAGGAATATAACTAAGGCTTGTAGATACACTAAAAATAGAGATAGTTACAAAGCTATTAACATTTATCCTTTAAAAATATATTAAGAAATGGCAATTAAATGTTTTGATAATCTACCAAATTCTAACAACTTTAAAGTCTTACATCTTAAAAATTACACTCCTAATGTTAATTCTAAGAGGCCCAGAAATTCCTTCTGGACTCGTATAATCCCCCCTAGTAATTAATTACGTCACTCCCCTCATAGCGAATGAACATTTTCTAATTATTCTTTTTACTATCATGTTTCCTTTCTTAATTTTAAATTATTCTCAATCTGCAACCCACACAGGCAAACACTTTTTTCCAATCAATTTTTGTTCCATAACTTCAAGGCAGCTAATAGAGTGTTAACTCACTGATTCTCTTTTTTTAACAAATAGCAGAAGAGTCACTCGTCCGCTTACTCTGAAAAAAATTTCCATCACATTGGATGTTTCGGAAGAAGTCACCGTTGACCGCCCCCCTCCCTTGCTCCTTCCAGTCCAAAAATCAGGAAGCTCCTTCTCAATCCAGGCCTCTCCACTTCAAGGCCAAAATACATTTCGATACGGGATGGAAGAACGTTTCGTTTTACATTTCCCAAAGATGTCAAGCTTTTCCTTTTCCTTACTAAATAGATCTCAAATTTTGTTATTGCTAGATGCAACACACACACACAAACAAAATGTAAATGACATGTACAATTTTTAATTCATTAATGTATTAGAGGACCATTTTTAAATACATAATAAAAAAAAAAACATTTGAAGTGCTTTTAAAAAACATTAGATATCTTATTTGTAAAAGTAATTGCATCATAACATTACAATACATATTTATTATTTGTTACTACTTTTCAGACTATGATTACACTTAATACTAACAGGAAAAACATATATATGCAGTGGGCCACAAAAGTGTTCATACACTTGCATTTTCTTATAAAATTTAATGTTTTCGACTAATAAAAATTAATATATTGTAATTTTTTTATGATATCTGCAACTTATTTTTCATTGAATAATATAATTATTTTTTTTAAAGAGCAGTATAACTATTTTTTAAAAAAATTAATTATCAAAAATCTACTAAAAATACGCCACAAGTCTTCGTAAACTTAACAAAAATCTCAAAGCCTTAAATATTGTATTTATTTCTTAATTTCGTACTTATTAGGATATCTTTTAGTGTCCACAACAACATTTAAGCGTCTTGGTATAGATTTAATCAGTTTTTTGTAATTTCTGCATCGATTTTCCACAATTCTTCTGTGATTTTATTGTTTTTACATAACATTTTCTTTTTATTTGTCACGTTTTCTTTTTTTTTACATCAGAATTTCACCAAATATGTTCTACTGGGCTAAATAAAGTGACTGAGGAGGTGTTTTCATAATTTGGGGACAGTTAGAAACACCAGTGGGGTTCAATGAGAGCAGTGCACTCGGCGTCATTACCCTGTTAAAAAATTAAGTAGTCTCCACTATCCAAATTTCGCCCGGATAATTTAAAATTTCTCTTTAAATAATTAAATAGAACTCATGTGATTCATAATACCATGAAAAAATACAAAAATACCTAATTATGAGGCCAATTTACAACCCCATGCCAGAATACCTTCACTTCCAGCTGAAGCATGAAGTGAAGGAGTTCTTGTTCCACATAAATTCATGGGATTAAACTCCTTATTTTTTTTATTTACAAGCTATTATAGGCCCATCGGAACCAAAAATTATGAATTGTCTGCCATCCTAATCAATTTGCTGTCAATTTTGAATTTTCTGAAACTTAATTCCAAGAATCTAGTTGGATCCATAAAACATGGAGGTAGAAGAGTTCTTGCGTGGGGGTGCAAATCGGCCATAGAATTAAGTAATTTGGTATTTTTTGATGATATTGTGAATAATGAGTTCTATTTAAATATTTTAAAGAGAAATTTTAAATTATTCGCCCAAAATTTGGATATTGAAAACGATTTCATTTTTTAACAGGATAATGACGCCAAGCGCACTTCTCTCAATGTACGCCACTGCTGTCTCTATAACTGTCCCCAAATTATAAAAACACCTCCTGAATCACATTATACCCATTAGAACATACTTGGAGAGATTCTGATGTAAAAAAAGAAAACACGACATATAAACGCATAATGTGAAGTAAAAACAATAATCACAGAAGAATGGTGAAAAATCGATGCAGAAATTACAAAAAAACTGATTAAATTTATACCAAGACGCTTAAAAGCTGTTGTGAACACTAAAAGATATCCTACTAAGTACTAAATTAAGAAAAAAATACAATATTTAAAGCTAAGTTGAGATTTTTGTTAAGTGTACGAAGACTTTTGTGGCGTAATTTTTTAGTAGCTTTTTGATAATTATATTTTTTAAAAAAATAGTTATTCTATTTTAAAAAAAATTAATTATGTCATTCCATTAAGAACAAGTTGCAAATATCAGAAAAAAAAATACAATTGCAATATATTAATTTTTATTAGTCGAAAACATTTAGGTATCCGACTACGTTCGGAACCATAATTTTAAAAAAGCGCATACATAGATCATTTTCGATATATTTAGTGTCACTCAGATTAGAAAACATGCATAAAATTGTTTTAAGGACATTTTTACAAAAAAAATATATTCAAATGCAATATTTTGGCAAAAAATTAACATAGAATAATCTTTTTTTCAAAATGTTCTCCTTTTGTGAAAAATGCTTCTATTATAATAATATTTTGCCTATATATAGCTCAGATATCTTTACAGAGGCTCAACTACAAGTTTTGAAAAATTCAAATTATTTTCAGAGTTACTACCAATTGAAATATATATAATTATTGGCGTTTTTTCCTTAAAATTGCTCCCCTCTGTTGTCGTAAAATATGAATAAAACCACTTCTAAGTTAT
>BMAV01010220.1:23726-44611 GCA_019973955.1 Trichonephila inaurata madagascariensis
CCTTAAGTTTATAAGAAATCGCAAATGTACGAACACTTTTGTGGCAATTTGTATATATATATATATATAAACGTTCTTATGTTTTTTTGTTTTATATATTTCAATTTGAAAATGAATGAATATGGATACAGTTGTGAAATTAATAGCTTGATACCTTAATCGTCTTAAAACATTAAAAACAGCATCCATGTTCAACAGCAACTGATAGAAGAATGATTGACCCGTATTGAATTCCTTGGTGGTGTGAAGGCAAATCTTGGTTCATTCAGAATCGTTGTGAATTGGATCGACCCGACAGACTTGGAATCGTTTGGTGTGAAGAGAGCCTAAGGTGACATGTCCCGATGTGACTTGGGATACGTCACCCTGTTGACCGGAGAACTAGTGTATAATGGTATTTTAAGAACCTCTACAACGAGAGGACTTTGATCTTCCACATATTTAACGTGAATCAGTTCTACTACGGGGCGGCTCTTCTGTAGATTTAGAGCTCGCACTCATGACTCGCTGGTCACACTCACACTCGCTGACTACTGTGGACACATCATATCACAGGATAATAATCTAAAAGGATATTGCCCAAGCTTTAATGGAATCTATTTCTATTAAGTATCCATGAAATCTTGTAGAATTTGTAATCCCCGAAATCTTGTAGCCTCCAAAACAAAAAATACATATTGATGTCGCATATCTAAATATTTGTGTCACCGTCTTCACAGGAGCTTTCCAATTTAATTGAGCAATTAGAAAGTGTTAAATAAAACATCCCATATGGATACATCTGCCATTTATACAGTAATCCAGATATGAGCCAGCATAAATTCCATAAAAAGTTATTCAATATTTCACTTAATATATCTTCTAAATATAATGGACGCCTTTCCGGTATAATCGTTAATCACGTTGAATGCTGTGCCATAGGACCTGGGTTCAAATCCTGGCAAAGACATGGATGCTTGTAAATGTATGGTGCCTGCGCGGCATGGGGGTACTTTAAATAGCCGTCAAGTCGTAAATCCTCTCGTGATGTTAGTGGCAGGGAAAGAGAGGTGGGAACCTCTTGACCCCTTCAGGAACTTCTCCCTCAAAATTGGGGTGTAACCGAGAAATTTCGTACTGTCACCTCTATAGTGCTCAAAACTACAGATAGCTGTGAGAGTTCACCTAGCTCTTGATTTCGATCAATTCCATGGACCTCGACCTAACACTGTTGATCAATTGGATAAATTGGCTAAGAACGTAATGAAATTCAATTAAACCTGCAGAGGAAGACAAGTTATTTATATCACAATAAACTTAGTTTTTAATTTATACAGCTTTGAAAAAATTGTAGGCACCTGAATTTTATTGCTCCTTTTATGGCAAAGAGCTCAATAAGAGAAGAAATGTATTCATTCACACACAAAAATATACCTCCTAAGATCTTAGCTGATTATTTTCAAATCCTAATTCCCAATGAAACGAAATTCCAAGGAAACATTATTTCAAACGATCAGGCTAAAAAAAAGTAGGCGCTTACGATTTACTTTTCTTTCCTAGATGGCCTAGATGGATGTTTACTACCAGAATGAATTTGAATTCCCGTATCATTACAGTTGTACTTAATAGATATTTTACAACCGGAGCTTTCTTCCAATAAGCAATCTTCGCTTACGCATTTAATACTTGGAACGTATAAAAAGAATTTTTAATTTAAAGGTCATGGCAGTAAAACTTTATAGTTCTAGATTCTATCTTGACTCTTATTAGAAGATAACAGTTGCACAAAACTAGACATATATTAGTTGACTGATTTCGCTTACAAATGGGGAACAATTTTCAGAATTTGAAGTTTCAACTTCAGTATTAACAGAGAGATAAAGGAATTATATGAATTTCGATGCAAAAATAAGTGAGAATCAATAGAAGTGAAAAAGTATGAAGCAAGGAACTTCAAAATCTAGAAATTCAAATCGAATGAATAAAAAAGTTATTGTAGAAAGATTTATGTTTCTCATGATTATGAAAAATAAGCCTTTCCTCGAATGTTTAAGAAAAAATATTAATTTTCATTTGGAAATTTGAGACGTATTTATCTCTCTGTATAACGCGCGACGAACTGTTTTTACTTTAATAAAACAAAGCTAAAAATTGCTTAAGGAAAAGACTTTTTTACAAAACTGTTTTTTCATTAAAGTAAACCTTTTGTCCCACTTAATTTTCGAACTTCAAAAAAAAAATTCTTTTTTAGTTTAAATATATTTACTTCTCTACATAATGATACACACTGTTCTTAGTTTAATACAATTTAAAACTGCATAAGAACAGGAATTTCTTTCCAAACTGTCTTTTTACAAAAGAACAAACCTTTTATAAGTATTGTTGTTTTTTTTTAACTTTGAAAAAAAATTCCTTTGCGAATAACAATTTGAAATTATTTATTCCTTCACATACTGATGCTTATTTTCTTATTTTATAATGACTTTTAAAAATATATATAAACAAGAATTCCTTCCGAATTCTTCAAAGTATTTAAAAGTATTCTCAAATTGTTTTGTGTTATTATTATCTCTTCCAAAATTTATGAAAATATGTTATTAATTACCTTAATTTAAAGAATTTTGTATCTTATTTTAAATTTTAAATATATTTACTCTTGATATTTTTAGTCGTTTCAGAGGCTTAGCGGTAGCATGCCTGCTTCGAAAGTTCGAGTTTGCAGATTCGATGCCGGCTAGGATCGATAGATTTTCTGAATACGGAAATTGTAGGCGTGCATGTCAAATTATTATATGGCTTGTTAAAAATATTTTAAATATAAGTTTGGCTCAGATACTCTCGGAAAAATGTAAATTATAGCAATATTTAGCATTTGATGGTGTTTGTGTATTGAATAAATTGAAGTCAAAAAATTGTTTGCTGCAGCCACCTCTAAATGATGACACCATTGAAGTGGCTTTCCCACTTGAAGAGTGGCCTTGTCTGCAAAGGCCTATATTCCCAAAGGCAGCCCATTTGAAAGAAGAAAGACTTTTAATGCTTTGTTGATCTCTTACGTTGTTTATCGTTGCAAGAGTTATGAATTAAAACGTTTTTGGAAACTTTAAAAACCCTGTACATAAAAACAGAAATTCCTTTATTTATATGCTTAATTAGCTGGTATACCAGTTCTTCGCACGGGTGAATTGAAAAATTAATCTATACAGGTTGACGGATAAAGAATTTTTTAATGAGTTAATTTTACGTGAATTGCAAATTAAACAAACCAAGAATAGCTTTTTGCGTATCTCAGGCGAACAAAAGAAAAAAAAAAAGAAAAGAAAAACATATTAGTTAAATTTTAAGTTTATAGATGTAATAGCTGATAAAAAAGGATTTTTTATTTATTTATAACTCCCCGTAACTCTATTTTAAGTCTATTTTCGAAAACACCTTCCTAAGCTGATCTCTGCTGAGCAAACGTAACACATTGTTACACATTTTGTGTAATGAATGCTTAAAATAGAGTAAATAATGTATATCTTTATGTGTAATACGTTAATATTACTTTCTGATGCATTTATTTTACGTTAAAATTTTAAGTTTCGCAAGCAACGCCGCTCCCCTTACATTATAACGGCGATTCAATGGATATATTGGCGATAGAACGAAGTTGGCATCATTTTTGGCGACCACGTTGGCAAATTGGCGATTGTTCGAACGGTACAGAAGTTGATATGCTGTAGCACCAGCTGGTCGGGAGCTGCTACAAAGAGGATAGCTCAAAAACCTTCTTCACATGCCAGTTTTCATGATGATCAGTTGAACGCGATTTCATATATACAAACATCCATTTTTATATATAAGTTGTTGTTGTTGCACGCCCCATTGGTCAGTAGTGCTAGACCAGGTCCATGACATTGTATACTTTCAGAAAGTCCAACACCAGCAAGGGATCGTCTACTAAATCCTGCTTGGTGAGCCCTAGGCATTCGAGGATGTGAGCAGGCAAGGCCGGCTCAGAACAGTTCGTGCACATTTCAAAGCTCTTGCATCCTTCGAAAAATTTCATTGTTTTGATATGGCCACTTCGAACTATATTTATACACATAATATGAAAGAAAATTGTAATTTTTTTTACAGAAAAGCTTCCAAACTTAAGAATGCCCTTTCAGTTTTAACAGATTGTAATATTTTGAGCTTGTTTAACTTACTTAATGCTTTTTTAATATTACTTGTTAAATTAATTATACATTGCTATTCTTATTTTAATCGCGTCTCATTTAGAAATTGATTATTATTTTGCACTGTTACATAAATATGCTTTTTTAAATCTTACTCAAAAATAAAAACTTCTTAAATATTTTACTTTAACTTAATTTTATCAGTTTTATAGTACTTAAAATTAAATAAAAAGTGATAGAAGAGTATTCTAATCATAAATTATGTAAAATGCAATCATAATTTATTTAAGTGTAAAAAAAACATGAACTATCAAAGAATATTTTAAAGAATTAGGAAGAAACACACACATTTTACTATAGTAAAAACATATTAATATTCGTGACACTTTTTAAGTGACAACAATGACTATAGTAAAAATTTTAAAATATGCTTCATCTATTTGAACCAAATTTAATATGTAGATAATTAAGAGTTCTATTGATTTTTTGTA
This sequence comes from Trichonephila inaurata madagascariensis, assembly GCA_019973955.1. Taxonomy (NCBI): domain Eukaryota; kingdom Metazoa; phylum Arthropoda; class Arachnida; order Araneae; family Nephilidae; genus Trichonephila; species Trichonephila inaurata. The sequence continues at coordinate 28,360 of BMAV01010220.1, forward strand.
AATAATTTATAGGCTGAATTAAATATGCATATTAATTATTTAAGCTATTTAAGGCTTGAAACTCGGACGTTTCATGAATTTTTTTTTAATAAGAAAGATTTAATTCTCGATGAAATGTAATGAAAACCATAAGAAGATATTTTGTAAAGTACAATGATTTTTACATTATGAAGCATAATAAGTATGAGAATTCCTTGCAAAGACTTTCCCAAAGGATAAAAGAAAAAGCTTAAATTTATAAATTTTTGTTCAAAAGGACAAAAAGGGCCCCCCATTTTTTAATGAAAATGAAGTATAAGAAAAATATAAACAATTAATATATTTAAATTGCGTTGTTTTTCAAATTACAAACGATGAAAGTTATTTATTCAAAAAAAAAAACTGATTCAGAAATAGGCATCACGAGATTAGCTTAAATTTTAATTCAGAAAAATGCCATATGTAAAGTTTAAATTTAACTATACAATATTTAAAAAACGCATATTTTGTCAACGTCACTAAACAATTGACATACTACGATGTTTATAACATAATTCATTGGTTAATCCATAAGCAAGTTAGAATAAGATAAGCAGAGTTTGTGAAAATTTGTTAAACCCAAAAAAAGGCACATTAAAGTAAAATACAAGATATTTAAGAATAAACAATTTTAATATTGGGAGCAATGTGTTTTTAAATATTTAAGTTTTAGTATACTTGTGCTTACATTTCATACACAGTATTAGCTATTTCATCCATAAAAGGATCATAACTAGTAGTTTAAACAAAAATTGTGGCGTGGTTGGTTTGTCGCTGGCCTTCTTTACCCAAGGTTGTGGGTTCACCCAGGCCCCTAGTCTGGGGATTTTTATGATGCAGAAAATTGACGGCGGCCATGTCCTATGATTATAAGGCATATGAAAGATTCCTAGAGTGTCTGTTTGGCTTGGGTGCTCTTGGCATAATTAAAGTTAGTACAGGTGCGCATCGGCAGAGCTCAGGTGCCTTTCTCTGAGGAGTAAACTGGGTCTCAAAATTACCGGCGGTGATTGGTATCCGCCTATAGGTGCCACAATAAAAAGAGATAACAACTTCCGGGAAGGTACTAGGTTTGCAATGGTGAAACACCAATCTGCAGCCCATTAGAAATTAAAGTATTATAGTAAAATATAAGCAGAAATATTTTTACATTTTCGAAGACTCGTGCTCCTATAAATTACGCTTTATAAGAAAAGAAATTTTTTTTTTAAATTCTAAAAGAAGATATAACAACATTACAAAAACATATTCAAATTATTTTGATAATGTATATGTCAGTAACAAAACGTATTTTTACTGAGCGTCACACTGTCAATTTAAAAAAAAAATGTCACAGTTTTCCTGTTTTTTATTTCCAAAAATCCGGTTTGATGCGTCCCATGAGGGGCTTTGAAAAGCTTTTTTAAAAGTAACATACTTATAAAAAGAAATTCAGGACATTTTGACACACTCTGCAATTCTTTTATATCAGTAAAAAAAAGGAGAGTAAAAAGTACGAGGAAAAGACGGATTGCTGGATTGCTTCCAGTCGTAATTCCGGTATCAAAACCAAACTTTCGAATGTACCAAAAAAAAAAAACTTCAGTGATTCTTTAGTTGTATGCGTATGGCTTGTCATTTTTATATATATTCGGAAAAAATGTGTTTTTTTAAAGATTTAATTTCATGATTTTGCCTTTTTTTTGGTGTCGTATCCTCTAAACTACAAGCGGCGCTAGGGCTATTGGCGACTAACCTCATAATTTTGAATATCAACACCTAAAGGGCTTCCTTAGCCCAGCGTTTCTCAAATTGTGGAGCGTGATAAACCTACAAGGGGGGGGGAGTGCAAGCATATCGAAAATAAAAGGTTTAAAATATTAACTTACTGAAATGAAGTAAACAAAATGCTTTCTGACATATAAAAAATACGCAATTACACTGATGTAATTTTTATATATATATATATCAGTTGGCGATATTACATCATCTAAAATAAATGTTTCCACATTGATACGTTCATTAACTATCTGATCTTATAACTAAATAAAAAATCATTTTGTTTGATTTGTGTAATCCCACGATAAGAGATTTTTTTTATTATGCGTTTTCTTTTTAAACCTAAAATACTACTCTTTCAGAAAAAGACAAAACTCAGACCCAGAGAAAAATTCTAGGAAGATAAAAAAAAAAACATCACTGTTATTATTATTGATATGATGTACATTAGCTGTAGAAGAAAAGAAAGACTTATTCACTTTTCACCCAGAAAGCAGATTTACTGATCATCGTTTGACCCTAGAACTTATTGGTATGATTAGTCTTTTATATTTTTGTTTTTCATTTAGGGAAGTTGTAAATAATGTTGTTGCACTTTTTTCCATGTGATAGAGTTATATGATAATTGGAAAAGCACAGAGAGCACTTTGAAGGCTTATCTGGCTAAGATTTATTTTTATGGGTATTCTGAAACATATGAAGCATAATGAAATACACATTTTACATAATTCTTTTTTTTGGGACTAATATCCATATTTTTATATTGAACACATTCTTAACCCGGAAGCGGTCGCTCGGGGCTCAAAAGACTGCAAAATTACAATAATTTGAACAAAATATGACGGTTTTACTTGCAAATATCATTCTTGTAATGTTAGCGAAAAATGTCTGTGATTTGTGTCCTTTATTAAGGTTAATTACCTGTGAAACATTTTAGTTCAGTTTTAATGGATTTTTCTCAAATTATCAAAGAAAAAAGGAAAAGTCTTTGAAAGTAGTTAAGTATATTTTTGCTAGTTAAATTTACACTGGAATTGGGATTTTTATCGTGTATAATTTAAATAATTGTGGGAAAAAAAACATTGGGGTGACTCAGTTACCTCGCGTGACTATTAACGTTAGTATCGTGTGAGCGTCTGCTCTCCTTGGTTAAAACATTTTGAAGTCGTCTCGCTTTAAATATTAATGCCAAATGTGCTGGATATGATAGAGAGCAACATGGACTAGTTTCTTCTTCTAAAGACATTTATACTTTTAGAAATGGATGGTGGAGGAAATAAATAAATTTTTTTATTAAATAGTTTTCTATGTGTTCCAATTTAAAAATTAGAGAAAAGAAAAATAACAATAATTATCCTATTACTTAAAAGTAGTTTGCTTAAAATAAATATTACTTAAAAGTTACAAATACAGATTTCACTACTTATATTGTTAATTTGTAGGGTTTATAATTAAGATCGTATTGAAGCTTTGGCTCCTAAGTGCATTATTACTGTATAGGGGGGGGGGCGCGATAAAAATTATTGAAAATTGAGTCGCCAATAGTGAAAGATTAAGAAGCACTGCCTTAGCCCTTTCAGCACCAGCGAAAGGAGAAAAAAACGAGAAAGAAACGTTCCCTGCTAAGCCTAATTTCATTTAAAAATTTATATAAAATATTTAACGTAATCAACTTACAATTTTCTATCATTGATAATATCTGAATATACGGTAAAAAATTTTTCGCTATACTTAAAAAAAACAATTGAGATTCATAAAATTTAATACAAATTTTAATTAAAAGAAGTACTGTTTTCATTTTTTTCACCATGATGATTAAAATAAAATAGACGCAACACTCAGAAAATACTTTCTGGTAAATTCCAAGTGATAAATTTGTACTCATATAAACTTGATGTTGTTTGAACTAATACAAATCTTTTTAAAAAAAGCTAATATCGTTTTTTCTTTTATTTTTAATTATAATAGTTATATTTCTTATAGCTTTCTTATCATCACATTAGTATTATGTTTTGTTTTCTGTTCTTATGGTTACGGCAATCTAGTTATGGTAACAACGAAAAAGAATCATTTGTTCTAATTGAATTAAAAATTAGTCACTAAGAACAAACGATTCTTTTTCGTTTGAAATAAGTCATCGCATTTGCTCTGTGATAAAAAGTTTTTCAAAAATACTGAAATAAATACTAAAACTCTTATTATGAATATCTGATGCCCAATAAACTAATAAGCTTCCCATCTTTTTCAAACTTAGTGAAAATATAAACAGAAATCCAGAAAACAATAAATTACGAACCTTTAAATGCCCGGTTCTCTCGAAAAATCTAAACCTGTGCAGTTGTTACATTTATAAATATTCGAGATCTAATTTTTAAAAAAAACTCGGAGCCAAAAGCCCATATTGAAGTTCAAAGTTTTTTAAACATTATCTGGGAAATAAATGGACTTTATAACCTCCATCTTGTGCTCTCAATGTACGTCACTGGTGTCTGTATAACTGTCACCAAACTATGAAAACACCTCCTCAATCACTTTATTTAGAATATTTGGGGAGATTTTGATGTAAAAAAAACAAAAAAAAAACATGACAAATAAACACGAAATGTGAAGCAAAAACAATAATCACAGAAGAATGGAAGAATATCGATGCAGAAATTACAAAAAACTGATTAAATCTATACCAAGACGCTTAAAAGCTGTTGTGGACACTAAAAGATATCCTACTAAGTACTAAATTAAGAAAGAAATACAATATTTAAAGCTAAGTTGAGATTTTTGTTAAGTGTACGAAGACTTTTGTGGCGTAATTTTTTAGTAGCTTTTTCATTATTAATTTTTTTAAAAATAGTTATACTATTTTATTTAAAAAAATTAATTTTGTCATTTTATTAAGAACAAGTTGCAGATATTATAAAAAAATTACAATTACAGTATATTAATTTTTATTAGTCGAAAACATTAAATTTTATAAGAAATTGCAAGTGTACGAACACTTTTGTGGCCCATTGTATGTGTGATCATGATCCTGAAAGGGTTAAAGAGAGTTAGATTTTGTAAGAGATTCAGCAAATCTTGCATTCAAAGTTTTATACATTTTTGTTTTGGAGGTATTTAAATACAAATCTGAAAATATATTCAATGAACATTAATTTAATGGGAAATGTTTTCATCTGAACATATAAACTCTTTAAAATTAATTGGAATACATGTTACCTATGTTTTCCACGCTTAGAAGATATTTATTTTGTCCAAAAGAAAAAGTGAGAAAATTTTCTTAGGAAATTATAAGTTAAAATTAATTACTTTTATATATAATATTTATAAAACTGAATTTAATGCCAATTACACTATATTTCAACCTATTCCATTAAATACCTATGTTTTTAACATTCATCTTTCCCCTTTAAAATGAATAAATAGTACGATTTTATCATGTTTTAGATGCTTTATTTCTTATCAGCTCTTTATAGCTTACATAAGATTGCCCTTTAGTAAAACAGTATGAATTATAAATATTAAGTTATTCTTTGTTACTTATTATTACGATTTAAACCAAGATCAATTTCGAGTGGTACGGATCTTTCACATAATGATATCCAGTTAATTATTAGCAAAATATTATCTCCATGAATAAACAATTATTGTGCTCTTAGTACATATCATTTTTTTATATTCGGATGAGCTAAAAAATTTTCTTAATATTTTAAACTATATTTTCCTTTCTTATATAACTGCTTGATCTTGATAAAATTTTTTATCCTTTTTTGGTATTTATTTTTATTTCATTGATATCTTAAAATCAAAGTCTGTGTGTATATTCTTTCTAATTATCGCAAACACACACACACACACATTTGGCGCAATTTTAGGCTTAGTAGGTTTTTAAAGTATCATTATACCAAGCATTTAACAAATACACGTTCACAGCAGAGAAACATAATAGCACAGCCATTTTGATATATATAACGGATTCGATTTATTTTCATATTTCTTTAAAAATTTACAAGAACAAAGAAACAAGTATTCTTTAAATGCAATGAAACCCAAAGTATAACTTCACTGTATAAATTTGAAAATTTTAATCAGTTTTCATTTAAAAATTGGGAATATTTGAACATTTTAGAAGAAAAAAACTAGACAGAAAAGATGGGGAATTTATATATTCATCAGTCGAATTAGACCGAATGATATTTTATATTCATATTTTCAAATATAATAGGTAAAGAAATAAATGTTTGTAAAATTGGTCCAATAAAGAAAATAATTTGAAAATGTAGCAAACTTCAATTTCCAAACGGAACTGATAATAAATTTACATAATAGTCCAATTAATATTCCTAAATTAATCTTTTTTTTTTTTTTTTAAGTATTTTATTGAACTTTTTTATGAAGGCGATTGTTAAGTTTTCAATAATTTTATTTTGGTGGTGAATTTTTATTTAAACAGATACTCTCTGTCACACTTATTCTGAAAACCTATATAAAAATGAAGACATGAGTAAAATTTTATTTACGTTATCAACTTAATACGATTATATGAAACAAAAGCAGACCATACATTAAACTTTTGAAAATTTTACAGATTAGTTCATGAAACATTTATAATCATTTTGTAATACGTGAGATGTCTGAATTTGAGAAAAGTATCATTGAATATAATTTTCAGGAAATTGTTCAAATTCTGTTAAATTATACTACCAGATTTCAGAGATTTTGTGCTTTATTACAACCAATATTTGTTTCCTCTTTAAGTACAAAACACTTGTAGAATCTAAATTGTAGATAGACATTAACTTAACTTCGGTATCACATCTAAATACATTTTTGAAAAAAAGAGAGAAGGCTATTTTCCATATTAATATTCATTTCAGTCACTAAGTTTCGTGAGAAAATATCAAAACATCATAAAGTATAGATAATAAGCTACTATTCAATCATAAATTAAATATATTTTTTGTATCTTTCAAAAAATAACATACCATTAGCATGACCTGTAAAGTGATAGCTCGACTTACGCGACGTTCACATATGTGAACTCGGACTCGGAGTAACTGGAATCTCAAATCTTGTTAATTCGTCCTTTTTTCCCTTTGTCTGTTTTAGGACTGGTTTGGACATGATTTCATACCTGAAGTATAGAAAGAACGTTATTGCCAATCTAATCCGATTCCATTTAAAATTATGCTAATAATCGACAACGCACCAGGTGATCCCCTTACTGCAACATTAACTAATTTTGACCCACCTTCAAGTTTAATTTTTGTCACCCAGTGCAATTAGTTAGCTACAATTAATGTATCAGATAGTCATCAATACATTCGAAGCTCACAATATGAGACTATCATTTTGCACATCTGCATGGAGCTATGAGACAAGACATTGAGCTCCCTATTAAATACTTTTGGAAAGATTTCAATATCTTAGATGCAGTGAGAATCATCAGACAATCTTTGAATGAAGTTTCACAAAACACTTAAAATGGCATCTGGAAAAGACTGTGTCCTTTTTTCATCTTTGAGACTCAAGCCATTTGAAATTCCATGGCCTGATGAAATTAGTACTGTGGTTGAGGAAGTTGTCGTCTTGCCGGCAAATAAATTTAGAAGAGGATATTGATGGCATCCAGGAACTGCTGGATTCCCACAATCAGGAGCGGACAATTGATGAACTCATAGAAATTCATGAGCAATAGTAAGCCATTAAAGAGCTTGAGTTTTTAGACCCAGGTCAAACAGAAGATTGGATGACAGATAGCTTCAGTTAAATTGAAAAAGGGGGGGGGTTACGTTTTAGAAAATATAGATTCCAATGAAGAACGTATTTTTTCAACAAAACAAGGAGTAAAAATGTTCTTTGTATGCTAAGACGATCTTTCAGCCGGCAGACTACTTTGTTAGATGTAATGAAACCTCTTCTACATAAATTAGTTTTAGTTTGTGGTTTTATATTTGCGTTACCTCTGATTTTATGAAACAGTTTTTCTTTTCTAAATTATTATTTTCTCTCATCTCCGATCCCAATTAAGAATAATTTGTATGTATTTATATGCGTTGTTTGTATGTGTTTAAATTATACCCCAACTTACGTGGTTATCACTCAGTCCTATCTATCGCGTAAGTTCGAGGTTTAACTGCACTGTTTAATCCAAGAGAGAATATCTTTTTATCTATCGATCCTTATAAAATTAGAAAATAATGACCTTAATGCTCCAGTGATAGAAATATAACATATCCTTGTGATTTTACTGCCCATTTGTAACAGGTTTTCTTAAGAGTGTCGTTAAGAGCTTTATTGCTTATGTTCTTTCTTTCATAATACAAAGCGTTCCTTCTAACTCGAGAAAAGTGTGATTTTTTGTAACTGTAATAAATACTTATCTTTACGAACGGACTTTTAAGAAGTGTTGTTTTTGTAATCATAAAAAGTCAATTAAAGCTCACATCGTCGAAAATGTATATTGTATGAGAACTTAATCTTGAGTGGATTAAAACTTGAACTTTTCTACTTATAGGGGAAAATATAATTAAGAACTGAAACGCTTTTAAATGATTTATAATAAATAAAACACTAAGAATTAAGGTATCCGACTACGTTCGGAACCGTGATTTTTCAAAAGCGTGTAAATGGATAATATTTATGATATTTAGTGTCACTTAGATTAGAAAATTTATATAAAATTGTTTTAAGAATATCATTACAATAAAAAATTATTTAACTGCAATATTTTGACAAAAAAAAAACATAGATTGACCCATTTTCAAAACATTCTCCTTTTGTGAAAACTGCTTCTATTATAATAATATTTTGCCTGTATATAGCTCCGACCTCTGTACAGAAGCTCAACTAGAACTTTTGAAATGTATAACTTAGAAGTGGGTTTATCCGTGTTTTACGACAACAGAGGGGAGAAATTTTTAGAAAAAAACTCCGATACTTAATTCAATTGGTGGTAACTCTGAAAATAATGAGATTTTTTTGAAAAATCATAGTTGAGCCTCTGTACAGACGTTTGAGCTATATACAGGTAAAATATTATTATAATAGAAGCATTTTTCACAAAAGGAGAACGTTTTGAAAAAGGTTATTCTAAGTTAATTTTTTGCCGAAATATTGTATTTAAATAAATTTTTTTGTCAAAACGTTCCTAAGACAATTTTATACATGTATTCTAATTGAAGAGACACTAAATATCATGAAAATGATCGATTTACGCGCTTTTTTAAAATCACGGTTCCGAACGTAGTCGGATACCTTAAAAGGTATCTAAGGACTTGAAAGTAACTATTGAAAACACTTACCTAATTATTTTATTTACATGTGTCCTTTTAAAGCTGCTCTTTAAGTGTTGTTTTAATTTACTATTCTATGTATTTGATTTTAGATAGTTTGAACAAAAATAAGTATTCAAATAATAGTATACTAATGTTTAATAAAACTGAAAAATTACTTAAATCACTTGATTGTGGATGACATATATAAAATTTTTCTTAGAACTTTCAGTATAATTATAAATACAATACATTTATCTGTATATTGGTATTTCAATATGTTTTCCTATAAACAGGAGTTGGGTCACAATTTTTTACGTTAATTTTTCATATTGAAAAATTCATGTTAGCAATCCCATGTATAATGATATACCAATTATTTCGCCTGGTTCATTTTGTATGGTGAAATTCAATTCTATACGTTTTAGACGATAACATAAACAAGTATAAATTTTATTTTTCATTTAAACTTGATATTTGAAACTATTTTTCAACTAGTTAGCGCAATTTATGCGATATCAACAAGAAATAATAAACTGCTATTGTCAGCAAGCTACGTGAAATACTTTGCCTCTTTCACATACACAAACACAAATCTAACATAAATTTAAAAATCTGACACTTCTCGTAGAGTTGCAAGTGATTTCTTTAATAAAATTAGGCATAGTGAAAACCCCTTGGGAAGGGAAATCATTATTTGGTAGACTTGAGACGTATAGTACAATCCATATTTATGATAGGTTTCAATTTTGAGTATAACTTCTACAATAGTTTGGCACTGAGCCATAGGAACAAAACTGTAAAATTGTTCATTTTATATAAGTATAATGATCATGAGTATATTTTTTTAGCTATGATCAGAATTTTGGTGACGACATTTCAAAAACAAATATCCAGATACCTAGAGTGTATTTATTTACTTTATTTAAAAATTAAAAAAAGAAACCAACTAAAGTATGAAAACACTTTTACATGTATTTTAAAATATTTTTTAAATTACTCAACTGTAAGAAGTAAGGTTGTTGTTATAAGTATTTAAAAAAAACAATTATGCCAATAAAAAAGTGCATGAAATTCTTTTAAGTTTTATCCGACAAACTTTTTAAACTGACATTTGAAAAAGTTCGTTCTCTATTTTTTTAGCATTTAACCCATTTAGGACTCGCGTTACGAAAGCGCAATATTAAATTCTAAAAAAATTTAAATACATTGTTCTGATTATTTTATAATTAAACTCAATTTTTTTTATTTTGAATACTTTAACTGTTAATTATGTAATAATTTTATTTTCAGTTATCATATTTTTCACTCCCAGATAAAAGGATTTAATTTTCATGTTTTGAAGAAAAGAAGCGACTGTTTTCAAATAATTGTTTTAGAGAGCAACACATATTTAATCTTTAAACAATTGTTTTTGCTGAATTAGCCAGAAACTCGAAAACAAAATGGGTTCAAAAAGGTAAAATATAGTTATTGGTTTTGTCCTCATAAACTCATGCTTTTAACAATGTTTCAAAAATGCATCATTAATCTAATGAGTGTTATTTGAAAGTTTTGTACTCTGCTATATGTTTAATACTATAAGTTTGTACATGGAAAAAGGCGTTGTTTAACATTTAAAGAAGCCCTAGAGTCTTTCCACGAGATTAATGATGGTGATATTTTAGAATCATCAACTACAGAGGATAATGAACAATCAAATTTTGCCCTAATTCCTTCCTATCTAGGTTAGCAGGCGGATAAAGAAGATTATGATGAAGATGTATTAAATAAACATTTAAGAAATATTAAAGGACATGAGATATATACATTGTTACAAATTTTGTGTAAAATAGTATCAATAATTTGTATTTGGATGTGTAATACATTTATATTACTCTATGTTATATTTATTTAATGTTAAAATTGTAATATTCGCAAGATACGCCATCCCTTACGTTATAATGGCGATTCAGCCGGCGAGATCTTGCCGATAGAGCCCAGTTGGCTTCATTTTTGGCGACCAAGTTGGTGACTTGGCGACTTTGCGGACTATGTTGGTGATCAATTTTGGCGAGTTCAGGACCCTATGGATTTTTCTTGAATTTAGAGGAGAAATCCATTAAATTCACTATCTATGACGCAAGTACATCCACGAGACTTATAAATATGGAGAAGGTCACCGGAACTGAGTCAGTATTGCTTTTACAAGAGATTAGTAGTCTTGCTCTAACCGCGAAGAAGCGATTAGCTCGGTTGTTGAATAGGACGAGTGGTGCTTGTGTATAATCTTTTGCATACGTGTATTTCAGACACTGATAGTTGTGCCTGAGAAGGTCTATAGAAGGTGTGAAGACCTTGTGATATTTATTCTGACAACTTTGCTGCTTAATCCTGTATTTTAAGGATTGGTTTTCTCTACAATAAATTTCCATCGTTCCTAAAGAACTATCTTGTCCTTTGCGACTGATTTGCTTAAAAATCTCTAACTCCGATCAATGTGACAATATTATTTAAAAAAAAAAAGCAGAAAATCCTGTATACTAATAAGAAGGAAAATACTTTGGAGGTAAAATGTACACCTGTGTTCAATAGGAAGCTTGTGGACTTAGATTCTATAGAATCAAGGAAAAAACAATTTATTTCTAAAAAATCGGTGGATAATAAGCAATTAGATGCAAAATGTTTCAGGCTTTCCTATTTCAAAATGATAATTTTTTCAATACAACTGTGGATAAACGTTGCGAAAATGCAGTATTCTGGTACTCTTGTAAATATAAATTTCATTTTTTTAAATCAACTTTATTGTGCTCATTATGCTGAATAATTTTTAAATATTCAGTTTAAAGCCATTCTGAAAGCGCAAAATTGAAGCAGTTTTCAAAGGGTTCAAAAAGAATTGAATCAGAAGTATTTACGTTGCATTTTGCTTATTAAGCAACTTTAAAGTTGTTAGCTGTTAAGTACTCCCGAAACGTAAGCAGTTAAATAATTTCATTGCTTCTGAAAGAAACACTACAGAAGCAAATTGCGAAGTAAAGAAAAATAACATCTAAATCTTCTCTCTTAGAGGATAATTAATAATGAAAAACATAAAGAACTGTAGAACAGTGAGAAAATCGTATAGAAATGTGTTCAGTTAACAAAAATATTTAATCGGAAAGTGGGGTTTATAGTTTTATTATTACAAAAGAAATTAAATTAAAAGTAGAAATTGATGTTGTTAACTTTTAAAAAAAATTATCTTTGCTCAAGTCTGTTATGAAATTTTTGCTACACTGAAGAGTGTTGTGTGGATGAAGTTGAAATACGTATTATTGCTGCTAATTGTTGTCTTCAAAATGTAAGAGCTTTCTTAAGGTATCCGACTACATTCGGAACCATGATTTGAAAAAAGAGCATAAATGTATAATTTTCATGATATTTAGTGTCACTTATATTAGAATACATATATAAAATTGTTTTAAGGACATTATGATAAAAAAAATTATTTAAATACAATATTTTGGCAAAACATTAACTTAGAATAACCTTTTTTCCAAATGTTCTCCTTTTGTAAAAAATGCTTCTATTGCATTAATATTTTGCCTGTATATAGCTCCGACCTTTCTACAGAGGGTCAATTATGAATTTTGAAAAAATTCACATTATTGTTAGAATTACAACCATTTGAAATAATTATCGGCGTATTTTCTTAAAATTCCTCCCTTCTGTTTTCGTAAAACATGGATAAAACGACTTTCAAGTTATGCATTTCAAAAATTCTAGTTGAGCCTCTGTACAGAGGTCTGAGCTGAATACAGGCAAAATATTATTATAATAGAAGCATTTTTCACAAAAGGAGAACATTTGGAAAAAAGGTTATTCTAAGTTCATTTTTTGCCAAAATATTGTATTTAAATAAATTTTTATTGTAATATTATTCTTAACCCAATTTTATATACATCGTCTAATCTAAGTGACGCTAAATATCATAAATATTATCCATTTACACGCTTTTGCAAAATCACTTTTCCAAACGTAGTCGGATACCTTAAAGCCTATCTTGATTTATGGCATACAAAAATTAGGTATATAAAACAATCATCAGACCCGTACTTATCTATGGATCTGAAACTTGGATCTTGACTAGATCACAGAATGGATACCTATAGCCATCTTAGAGCGAAAATTTCTCAGATATACCTTTGGTGCAATGAATGAGAATGGACTATGGAGACAACAACCTAATTTTGAATTATATAAATTGATTAATGAAGCTTATTCCATTAAATTCAACAAGATTGGTCATTTGAAATTTAAGTGTCACATCTGCCGTATGGACCCTTTATCCTTGACGTTAGGAATTCTTAACTACAAACCTATTGGAATCAGAACTATGCGCTGGCCCAAATTGAAATGGGTTGATTTTGTGGAGAACGATTTTAAAGTTCAAGAGAGACTACTTGGAGCTGTTGCTAACCGGATATCGGATAGGAGAGGGTTCTTGAGAAGACCTTGGTCCACCTTGGGCTTTTGCGACAGTAGAAGAACAATAACAAGGTTGTATAATGTATGTATTAAATCAATAAAAAATGGAACAATGCAATCTCAAGAACAATTAAATTGACCTTTTAGCATAAACAAATTACAGCGCTAAAGGAATTTAGAGTAAGCCAAGAAAAAGTTTTCAAGAAGTTCATAAATTTTATATGTTAATAAAAAAGATATTATATAGTTTAGTATTATAAATTTCTATATAATCACTATTTTTAAATAGTATTATCTAAGATATGTTATTTCATTATGATTTTTATTTATCTATTTAAACTCGAATTATGTACATTGAGAAAATATGGTAAAAACCTATAATTGGAAATATGTAATCTTAATAAATATAATTTTAAAAAGAGATTTATCGGCAATATTTTAAAATAGCCTCAAATACGACACAAAACATTATAAATAGAATGTATTTAATTTCTGTTTATTTAGTAGTATCTAATAAAAATATAAGAGAAAAAGATTCCGATAAATCTCTTACTCTGGCCATTATTGTAATAAATGCATTTCACTACAAAAATGATAACGAAATATAAGGCAATATTTTCTTTAATGACTTTGACATCTGATGTAACTGGAAACAAATCCTCGATATTTTTTATCATTTCTAACATACCTGACACGCAAAAGTCAATTTCGAGTTGTTTGAGTTCCGAAATACTTTTAAGATAAACATCTGTAACTTAAACGAAATTATTTTATATTTTTTTGGTTTTAAATCGATGTAGTAACTGAAAGAATATAAAATACAATTTTAATTTATACGTATATTTTACATAAATAATTGTCTTTAAACACATTTTACAACCGGTACTTTCTTTTCACAAGCAAACGATATTCTCCTTTCCATTTAATGTAGAAGAGTAAAAAGCATTATCAGTCTTAGAACATAAGTAATAAATTTTATTGATCTCCACTTTAACTCAGTAAGAGGGAAAAACGTTGAGAAGTATTTACAGGCACAGATTCATTTTATAGTTGTAAATAAAGATTAGGTTTGTAGATGCATGTTTAACATTTTCTAATGACCATGTTATTTTGGAAGAACAGAAATAATTTTTCAAGTTAAGTAAGCAAGTTTATATCGCAACGTAAAAAAACGAAGAAGAATATTATGTAAGAGTTGTTATAGAATTTTCGAAGAGAAAATCATATACCACAGATATATTGTAACTTGAATAAATTTTAAATACAGCTGAACTCATAAAATTTTAAAAAATAACACATGTTTTTAATGAGGATTTCTTTTCTTCAAAAGAAAATGCTTCAACATAATAAAGATAAAGTATTTCTAGGACCCCCCCTAAAAAAACTCAGAAGAATAAATCTCAAAATAAAATTTATGAACAACATGCTAGGTATTTTAAGTAAAGACAGTTTTTAAAAATACCGTATTTTCATTTAATTTTTTAAACAAGATATTAATGTTATTAACTCATAAATTCATACTCCATTCATTATATTTAATTACTATGATATATGTTAGCATTTTTTGCACAAACTATTAAACATAACTAAAGAAGTTATCTGCGGTCATGTTTCATATTCTGCGTTAATTTGCTTCTATATTTTATTTTTGATGCAACATACGTTGAGAAATATTTCTAAATTAAATACGTTGTTCAGAAAAGAATTAAAATTTTTAGAACTGAGTGAGAAACTTAAACGTATTGTGAAGACTTGCAACCTAAAATTTAGGAGCGGTTTCTGCTTAAATTTAAACTTTAACGTTGAATCTGATGATACGAGGATAAGTGATTCCTTCTCATTCTTTGACAAACCTATTCAAAACCTTCTTCTTCAAGCGTGAAGCAATTGAATTTGCGAAATTTAAGATTCTATTTATCCATAAAATATTTATTTTTATATACTTTAACAACAAATCAGCCAGTGCGTTAATTGCCAAGAACATATATATATATATATATATGTTCTCTACGAAATACGATTTTTCCTATGCACTGCTATCCATACATCTGTTCCGAAGGCTTTGGAATGCAATAAAATAACCTTACCGGGGTTTGCGAACGATTTACTTCATTCAGATGACTTACTTATTTATTCCTTTACACCCCCCTCCCATACGTGCCTACGACGAAAACGGTGGCACTGGGTAGCGAATCACGTAACTTTTAATAGGCAGTTTAGGGGTTAATCATAAACCATACAAATTATGGATATAAGTGTTAATTTCTGTATATAATTTTATATATGACAAGCCCATGGGGTCACTGGTAATTATTAAACTTGTTCTTAACTTAGTATTGTTAAATTAATTATCAAATACATTGTGCAGTACAGATACATTTATAAGTGTATTATGTCAGTTTATTTGTGTATTTTATTTGTTTATTACGTCAGAATATATTTCGTTATCTTACTTTTAGTAAATAAATACTTTTTTAAAATAATCATTTCTTTTCCACTTTTTAACCCCCCCCCCTTGTAGGGTTATCACGCCTCCATAGGGGGATGCTTTCAGCAGATTGAAAATGCTGAGTTAAGGGGTTAACAAATAAGGATCAATTGAGGAACCCCTCTCAAAGTTCCAGGAAACCCTATGTTTCGGCGGAATCCAGTTTTATATGATATGCGTCATCATTAAAGCTATCCATTCACAAAAATATTTAATCATAATCAAATTAATAAATCAGTATGAAAATACAGATTTTTTTAAAAATTCAAAA
>BMAV01010221.1:0-17627 GCA_019973955.1 Trichonephila inaurata madagascariensis
TGTATTTTAATTTTTCATCTATTATAATACTTCTCCCATTTTCATGCTTAGCTTTTGAGTTTCGTCTAGCTTCATCAAACAATCTTTCCATATCTCCTACTGCAAACTCAGTTCCGTCCGATACCATTACTAATTTCTGAAATGGGGTAATAAATTGTTGACCTAAATTAATTCTGAAGGGGTTTTTCATTCACTGCTGTACGAATAGCATAAGCAAACTTACGTAAGAACTGGTCCCATGTATCATGTTGACCATTCACATAATTTGCAATCATTTGCACAAGATCACGATTCACGCGTTCGGTTCTATTTGCTTGAGGTCTATATACAACAGTCTTCAAATGCATTATGCCTAATCTATCACTCAAATGTTCAAAAATATCGGATATAAATTGGGGACCGTTATCACTTATTAATTTTACTGGAGCTCCATAACGCGATATATAATTATCAAATAAAGTATCGACTATTACTCCAGCCGAGCTCTTTTTAAGGGGTCTGATTTCAGCCCACTTGCTGAAATGATCCGTAATTACTAAAGGCCGAATCACACGTGCACGTTTCAAGCAATTTTTCGTCCAATTCGTGCAATTTTTACTCAGTTGCCATAGCAACCGCTTTAGAACAATTTTTTGCAAGAGAGCTCAAAAAGTTGTTCCAAATAAAAATTGCTTGAAATTCCAGCCAATGGGTTCTTCGGCGCCCTACGTCATACTTCTAACGCGGCTTCGGTTTCGTCTAACACTACAGATATGCCGTATAATATTTTAATGGTGTATAATATTTTAACGGCGTATAATATTTTAAATGCAATGGTGCTCTATTTCTGTTTACACCCATCAACAAAAGCTCAAGCGAAATGAAAGAAATAATTTTGGATGTTCGTTTTCCGAAGCAGAAAAATCGGCGAGCAATTTTTCAATGTGGAGATAGAGCGTGGCTGACGTCAGAGCATGTCGTTTTGTTTACGGTAACCCTTCCCCCTCAGATTCGGCCAAAAATAGGACGAAAAAATCGCATGAAAAATATAGGTGTGATACGGCCTTAAAACATATCGGTTACGTCTCAGTCGCGACGCAGGGTACGGACCCAACAAATCTAACGTAACTGTCTCATTTGGATAATTTGAGATTATCGGAATTAAGGGACCTGGTAACGCGTTTTTATAATTATTAACCTGGTGCATGTGGCAAGTAGAGACAAATTGTTCAATAAATTTTCTCATATACGGGAAATAACAAACGTCCCTTATTTTATGTTAAGTCTTAAAGCGTCCAAAGTGACCTACTATGGGCTTGTCATGAAATGCTCTCATTATTTCATTTCTTAAAAACTTTGGAATGTATACTCGCATTTCAACTAGCGACGTTGCGTATTTCGCATAAAACAACAAGCCCTCAATTAAACGAAAATCGAAGGACCAATTCTCACATATCGTCGCATTAACCGAGCTATGTTCTGTGTTTTCCAGATATCTATAGATATGACCTAATTCCGGGTCCTTTCTTGGCTCTTCAATTAACTGTAACCAAAATCCCTGATTATTGCACAATTAACTTTTTTTTTTTATTATTCTGTCAATCGGGTTCCTCGATAAAACGTCAGCCACCGCATTTTGAGTACCAGGACGGTGTTCCCATTCTATATTAAATTCTGCTAATTTTAGAACCCACCTAATCATCCTACTCGAGAATTTTTTACCATGTGTTAAACGTGTGTCAATGCAGCGTGATTTGTGATAACTTTAAGAACAGTCAGTAAGGTAATAACCTTTTGAAAATCGATTTTGGGTTTTTGATGTTTCTAAAATCTCCAAATTAGGACTTTTCCAATGATATAACATGCAAGCCATTATGTGAATTAGTAGTACCATAAAAGTATTTTTAAAAAATAATCAGCTTATGAATCACGCCCATTTGACAGATAGAAATGTAAACATTGTCTTTTTAAATCTGGGGCAAAGTTGCAAAGCTTCAATTTATTTTAATTCATATGCATTAGATACCTGTATAGTAACTGCAAATTTAACTGTGTTACATTTGCAAAAATTTTTGGTGCCAAATTTGGAAGCGTGGTTTTAATTTGAATGTTATATTTAATATTTAGTTATTTTACCTAAATTTAAGTCTGTACTTCACTTTAAATGTAGTTTTAATGATCTATTATAACTGATTATTTAAACTCGCTAAGGCTTAGTAAAGAGTTAAAAATATTTTAATTTACAATTATGTGCTAATTTAAGCTTTCTTCATAAAAAGTTGGATTAAAAAATACTACAAAGGTAAGATTTTTTTATAAAAATTTCTGTTTTCTGAAATTTATATTTTTAAAATTGTGTAAATTTACTGTGTGTATGTTTCTTAAATGCAATTGTGTATATTGAAGTGACATTTTTGAAATATTCTTAAAACATTCAAATATAAAGCAGTTATCATAACAAAAAAAATACAATTTTTAATAAATTCATAATAATAATTGTTCGGTGAACTAAATGTTTGTCTTTGAAAAAATTAATTATTACATTTTTAAAAGTTTCATTTCAGTATAAATATAATGTCTAATTAATATAAATAAAAAATTGAGTCTTTATGTTTAATAGTTTCTGAGATAAACGTATGAGATTGAAAAGAAATCATAATCAATATCTATTCAAATAGAGAGAAACATTGTCACACAACCTCTCCCTTCAAAATCTAGTTTTATTCTCTTTTATAAAAAACAGTGATTACACTGATGAGCAATAAATTACAAGCGATGCGCTGGCTGGCGCCAATGTAAACAAAATAAAAGGAATGTTTTGCTTCACACTCCCCACCTGAACTCTCCAAAGAGTTCACTTATTAATCACATCATTCAATAAATACAAACATATAATAAATTACATAACAAAGAAGTCGAAAGTACAATAAAATGCTAAACTAAGTACAAAAACACTTTAAAATTACAAAATTTTTTAAAAAGGAAATTTTAAAAATTTAAAAAATTATGATAATAAATGAATTTAAATGATGGGTTAAAAAATGAAAATTAATAAATGAAACAGTAAATAAAAAGAAAAAAAAATTTTAAATTTTAAAAGTTTTTTTCAATTTGGAACACAGTTTATAGTTCGGGATAAAGATGTTGAACAGTTCGTCTTAAATCCACCACTAGTCTTTAGTTCGTAACAGCGTGTTTTTTTAAATCACGCGCTGGTAAGGTTCTTTCTTTTACCTAGCTTAAAAATTTTGTTTTAGTGTTCTTTCAATCAATACAACATCATCTACCTTTAGTTCAGGAGGGTTTTCGGGGCTTTTCACGAATGAGCATTTCAAATCTAATTATTGTTTTTTCCATCTATGAAGTTTTTTTAGGAGTAACTGTTGGTATTTTTCTTTAAAATAGATGATTTTGTAGAAGCATTTTCTAAGATTCTGCAAACGTAACAGGATATTTTGGGTTGATTTTGACCAAAATTTTAAAAAACTGATGAGTAAGGTTTTGTTCATCATTTTCTTCATACACGTAGTTCAGTGGTCTTAGATTGAGAACATCTTCTATTTCAGTAAGTATAGGTTTTTTTAAAAAACAATGGGGCCTTCCCAAGAATTTTATGCAGGCTTTTTTTTGAGGGATTCACCAAACGTTCAAAAAATCCTCCCACCATGGGATTTTTCGAGATTTTTTTTTCCAAATAATCCTTTCCCGGCGATGAATTTTTTTGAACCATGCTTTGGGATAAAATTTGGAAAAATTTTTCATTTTTTTTGTTTTTCAGGAATTTTTTGGCATTGTCACTCTCTCTTTTTTTTGTATATTACTTTAAAATTCCTCTGCTTGCCGGGAATCTTCGAAAGGCAAGTAGAAACGAGTTATAGTCATATCAGACACCATTTCCCAAGTGAAGTGCCGAACCCGAAGTAAAAAAACGATATGGGATTTTGCAGTTCCCCATTATTGACGTGAGAGGTCCAGCGAAACCCAAGCCGCAGACTGAAAAGGTGGGTTTGTTGATACGACCAGGAAGGTGACGTGAGCTGATCAAAAAGGTTTCAAATATTTTCTACAAATAAAGAACTAAAACCCTTTTTTAATAATTACGCCCTTTTGGGTCCAGAAATTTGATCTAACTTGTGCTAATGTACTGGCTGTTCCTCCATGAATTAATTTATTATGTTCTTTGCGTACTATCAATGTAGTCAACCGGGAAATTTTTGGGGATTTAAAAGGATGTTTTTTCTTAAGGAAAAAAATTACAAAATTGAAGCCTTCTTCCAAATCTTATGAGTCCATTTTCATCTAAATAATGCATTAAATTATTTTAAGGGGGAATTTCCCTTTTTCTATTTTTAAACCTTTTAAAGATTTAAGTTTTAAAAAAATTTTTTCTTGTTCAAATTTTCCAAACTCTTTCAGCTTCTAATAACTCTTCACTTGTTGGGGGACCAGAATACATTGTTTTTTTCAACATCTTAATAAATCGTTTCTGTCACGCGGTAATTTTAATACTTTTCTGTTGCTATTTTTGGGAGATGTCAAACAGACTTTTTCGTTCTTCTATGATACATTCATTGAACAATATCGTTAGATTTTTTATATTCAAATTAGGGGAATTAGGGGGCCCTCTTCGTTTTAGATTCGCGGGCTAAAATTTGGGGGGCTTAGCCATTCTGGACCTTGTAACCAAGAGGTGTCATTTAAAAATCTGGAAATTTTCACTTTCTGATACAATATCAGCAGGATTTTTTAATTCCAGGGGAATGATGCCAATTTGATGGGGGGGTCAGTTTCGAATTTCTTGAATTCGATTTTTGAGAATGGGAAATCTTTCAGATTGCCCCCGATCCCAAAAATATGTTATTTTTTTGAATCTGCCCAAAAGAAACAAGGATATGAGTTTCAGAGTTTCAAAATATTCGTTAATCTAGTACAGCAAAGCACCAAATTTCCCAAACTTGGGAGCGCAAAGTTTTTAAAAAGGGGCTATTTGTTCTTAGCAGCAAAAAAAGATGTTGAATTTCTTTTAGATGATTTACACGGAGATAAGATACGTTCCATATGCCTTTTTTTCTGGCACGAAAAAAGGTGAAGTTCGAGGTTTTAAAATTATTCACAAAGGGTCAGAAAAAAAAGCGGGGATTGAGAAGCCAGTTATAAAACCCCTTTCCCCCAATCAGCCCAAAGGGAAATTATGCTTTTGGAAGACTTTCATCCCACTCTACGCCCAGAAGCCATATTTTTTGTATTAAGTGCTTTATCCTGAGTAAAGGTCCAAAAAAAAAATGGGGGCGAAGACTGCCTAAAAATTGCAAGATAAAAACTCTTGCATCACCTTTAAAAAAGTCGATTAACCCTTTTTAAAATCAAAGTATAGAAAATATTCCCCCTTTCTATTCCAAAATTCTACCCAAAACTTTTAGGAAAAGTATCTTTTTCAAAAATTTCAAATGAGGATTTTCTTCCGGGCTGGAAGGGGGATCTCTTTAAAATTTCTTTCTCTCTGTGAGGAAGATAAAAAAACGGTGTGAGTCACATTCACAGAATCGGGAGTAACTCTATAATACCCTGTTACAAAAAATTCTGTAATACCCTCGATATTCAAGGGAAAAAATAGGTTTTTTTTGGGAAAATTTCTGAGCCGCTTAAATTTTTTCTCAGCACAATTTCCCGATTATCTTTTTTAAATTTACATGCTTCTAACTCCCAGGTAACCCCCTTTTTTTACCGTTTAGCTTTTTTTATCGTATTTAATATTTGATTCGAAGTTCTACATTATTTATTTTCAGAGACATCAGATTCATTTTTTGAGTCGATTAAAACCGGGGACTTTAAGATTAAAATTTCTTTAGTTAATCCCAAATCAAAATTTTTTTGAACTAAACATTAGACAAACGATGATTGATTTCGCTATTTCGACCTTGGTACAGCCGGATGGGTTTTAACCCAAAAACTTCTTTCTCAGATGTTTAATTTTTCCAGTAACTACATCGTAGTAAAAGCTGCCCCATTATATTTTATGGGCCTTTTCAATCTGGTGAGTCTGCAAAAGACTAAATTTTCTAATTTAACTGTTTGTGGGAAAATTGTCAATTCAGGAGGGGGGTATTTGCCGCCGAAATTTGATCAGTAACCAAAACCTTTTTATGTCAGAATATTTTTTGGTAAAAGGGGGTTTCACTAGCATTTGACGTTAACATGTTGTTAGTATAATTGATAATAGGCATTGTGTAGGGTGTTTTTATTTTTTTTTAATGTTATAAAAGTATGTTTTCTTTTTATTGCTTTGATCATTTTTGAATATGGATTTGTGTAAGTTCCTAGCAAGAACACTCACTCACTGAAATAAGTAACCAAATTTAAAATTTAGCGTTTTTTTTTAATAGTTAAAAGTGCAGCTCAGAAATATGGTGTTGCTTAATGAAGGGATGTGTCGGTAATCTGTCAGTTGTCATCATCATTCCAGGTAAATTTTTCTCAACGGAAAAGTTCTATAAGAGAGGGCATGAGCTGTAAAGTCGTATCTCCCAACGGGGATCGGCGTTTTTTTATGGACACGACTTTCACACGTGCATCTTGCAGCTGTCGATGAAAGGGCTAAGGAGTGGCCGATCTCGCCACCTCTTTTGACCCCCGAAGAATCGGACCAACATACACACGTGCACATCTTACAGCTACAGATAAAAGGTTAAGGCGTGGCTGACCTCGCAACCCCTTTTGTGACCCCGAGGAATCGAACCCCTCTGATCGGAGAATGAAACAGAGATGTTGTGAACTTACTCGGGAGCGGTGGCCAAAAGGATTCCTCCTCTCTCACAAAATATTGAACTCTAACGATCTTTAAATAAGTTTAATAACCTCAATGTATAATTCTGTAAATAATATTCAATAGAAGTGCCGTAAATAAATTCAATATTTAAATTAACCAAGATAACGCTACCGTTATTCTTTCAAACGTTACAACGTCCTCCCGTTGTTGTGGTGTGGAAGCTAGGAAAGAGGGTGCCAGCTCAG
Source organism: Trichonephila inaurata madagascariensis (assembly GCA_019973955.1). NCBI lineage: Eukaryota > Metazoa > Arthropoda > Arachnida > Araneae > Nephilidae > Trichonephila > Trichonephila inaurata. The sequence goes on from BMAV01010221.1 coordinate 6,991, forward strand.
GTGTCTTACTTGTCGCGCAAAGTTTAAGAATTACTAGGTCCGTCACCAGTAGCCCTCGTGCAGCTTTACAGTGTGACATAATATTTACTTTGACTCTAAAATGAATTATTTCCTCTCACAGACCCAATTTTTAGTGCATTAAATATAATTTTGAACGCAAACTTTATATCGCAGATTTAACTCAGATAAAAAATAAACGATTGTTTATTACGCATTCTATGATTATAACAAAAAAATTATACGGATTTTTTTAGTTATAATCATTGTTTTTTAATATTTTTTGTTTGTTTTTATCTTTTTCAAGTGAATTTTTTTTTCTCTTTTTTAATTCGAACAAAGTGTGTGCTTAAGGCAGTTCAATATTTAAATCGAAGTTCGAAAGACCGATTCTCTCTTTTCTCCTCTCTCGCATCGCATAAGATATATTAAAACAAAACCTAAATGTAGAAGTAGTGTGACGCATGCGTACGAGATGAAACGTTTCATTAGTCGAACGAGTGGAATGATCAAGCGTTGCATTTATGGAAGAGAAATCATAGCAAACATATTTTTGGAAAGTATAATTTGTTTAAATAAATGTCACGTGTCCCTACTAAGAAAAAATTACGATTTGATATGTTATATTTTCCCCTTCTGTATTGAGTTGTGTAATTTAGCATGGCATTGAAATTGCTTTCAGACAAGTGAAGCTTATAAAAGCGTGTTAAAAAGGATTGGATTACGATGCACACATTATTTTATCTCGGTCATATAAAGGGATTTTTTTTTATTTATTTATATTTATCTTTTATTAACTATTCAATTGAATTGTTTCACCATCTTAAGAGTTCGACAGGGTTAAATGCTCTAAAGTATTCGAATTTTCATGAAGATTATTCCTCTAAAATGTAATATTCAGCAGTATGAACATTCATACTTGTCAAGACTAATTATAAAAATAAATTACGGAATTAGTATTTCGTACACACACAGAGGAACACACACAATTAAATTCTCTTGTAATATTCGTACAGGTATCGATTTTGTCGAAATGCTGTTTATTGTTTTTCTAAAACATGAAATTTGGCACCGATGTCATTTGTAGTTGTAACTTTTATAATACATTGTAAAAGATTAAAGTATTTTCTTTTTAAACCATAAATACAGTGATTTTTACATGCTACTCGGTTCAAATGTGATACCGACCACCTGTCTGACCCTTTTTTTTTCCTCTATTTTTTTTAATTCAATTGATAATTTCTAGATGTTTAAATCTACAAATTATATTATTATGTTGCAAAATGTTAAATTACGTAGATATTTTTGATCAAAATATCGTGACGATAGTCTTTTTTGTTCAAATAAAAAAGTAAATTTCTAATAATAAAATCGAATGATATAAAATTATAGATAATCAGTTTGCAAAAAATAGCAACGCACATATTTTATTTCTGACAGTTTAAATTAATTAATAATGAATTCGAAATATCAAATTTTTAAATAAAATAAAATATTTAATGAAATTAAAGTCGGAGCTGTTTTTATTATTTTAAACTAAAGATTTTAATGGTATAAGGTAATTGTAGACGCCTTCGAACGTAATTGACGACTTCAGGGTTGCCAGAATAAACATATGTAACGCGCCATTTAATTATTTAAAAAAACGCTGATAACTGATTGTTAACATGAAAAACATGATGATTTGGCAACGCTTTAAAAATTTGTTATTTAAAAGATTGGCTTGGTATTTTATTTTTTTTATTTAATGTTATGGGTATGTTTTCTTATATTGCTATTGATCTTTTTAAATATGGATTTGTGTAATTTCCCTAGCAAGAACACTCCTCACTAGAAATAAGTAATTCAAATTTAGTTCAGCGTTTTTTTTTAATAGTTAAAAGTGCAGCTCAGAAATATGGTGTTGCTTAATAAAGGGGATTTCAAATCTGTCAGTTGTCATCATCATTCCAGGTAAATTTTTTTCTCAACGGAAAAAGTTCTATAAGGGGGGGCATGACTTAAAATCGTATCCCCAACGGGGATCGGCTTTTTGGACACGACTTTCCACGTGCATCTTGCAGCTGTCGATAAAAGGGGGCAAAGGGGTGGCCGATCTCCCCCCTCTTTTGACCCCCGAAGAATCGGACCAACATCCCCGTGCACATCTTACAGCTACAGATAAAAGGTTAAGGCGTGGCTGACCTCGCCCCCCTTTGGGGCCCCGGGAATCAAACCCCCTCTGACCCGGAGAAAAACAGAATTTGTGAACTTACTCGGGAGCGTTGGGGAAAAGGATTCCCCCTCTCTCACAAAATATTGAACTCAAACGATCTTTAAATAAGTTTAAAACCTAAATATAATTCTGTAAATAATATTCAATAGAAGTGCCGTAAATAAATTCAATTTTTAAAATTAACCAAATCGCTACCGTTATTCTTTAAAACGTTACAATCCCCCCTTGTTGTGGTGTGGAAGCTAGGAAGAGGGTGCCACTCAGGTTTTACGTCGCGCAAAGTTTAAAATTCTAGGTCCGCCCCGTACCCTCGTCACTTTACAGTGTGACATAATATTTACTTTGACTCAAAATGAATTTTTTCCCTCTACAGCCCCAATTTTTTTAGTGCATTAAAATAATTTTGAACCAAATTTTTATATCGCAGATTTAACTCAGAAAAAAAATAAACGATTGTTTTTGCATTCTATGTTATAAAAAAAAAATTATCGGATTTTTTGTTATAATCATTGTTTTAATTTTTTTTTGTTTGTTTTATTTTTTTTCAAGTGAATTTTTTTCTCTTTTTAATTCGAACAAAGTGTGTGCTTAAAGGCAGTTCAATATTTAAATCGAAGTTGAAAGACCGATTCTCTTTTTTCCCCTTCCCCGCATCGCTAAGATATATTAAAACAAAACCTAAATGTAAGTAGTGTGACGCATGCGTACGAGATAAAACTTTCATTAGTCGAACAGTGGAATGACAAGCTTTGCTTTTATGGAAGAAAATCATAGCAAAACATTTTTTTTAAAAAATATAATTTGTTTAAAAAAATTTCACTTCCTACAAAGAAAAATTACGATTTGATATTTTATTTTTTCTGTATTGAGTTGTGTAATTTAGCTCATTGAAATTGTTTTCAACAAATGAACAAAAAAGCGTGTTAAAAGGATTGGATTACGATGCACACATTTTTTTTATCCGGTCATATAAAGGGATTTTTTATTTATTTATATTTATCTTTTATTAACTTTAATTGTTGTTTACCATCTTAAGAGTTCGACGGGTTAAATTCAAAGTTTCAATTTTTTCATGAAGTTACCTCAAAAATGTAATATTCAGCGTATGAACATTCATACTTTAAGACTAATTATAAAAATAAATTACGGAATTAGTATTTCGTACAAAAAGGGGGAAACACACACAAAAAAATTCTCGAATATTCTACAGGTATCGATTTTGTCGAAATGCTGTTTATTGTTTTTCAAAAAACATGAAATTTGGCACCGATGTCATTTGTAGTTGTACTTTTATAATACATTGAAAAAAGTTTAAAAATATTTTTTTTTTTTAAACCCATAATACGGTTTTTTTTACATGCTACTCGGTTCAAATGTGATACCACCACCCTGCCCCTTTTTTTTTTTCCTCTATTTTTTTTAATTCAATTGATAATTTCTAGATTTTAAATCTAAAAATTATTATTATTTAAAATGTTAAATTACGTAATTTTTTTTGATCAAAATATCTGACGAAGTTTTTTTGTTCAAAAAAAAAAGTAAATTTCTAATAATAAAATCGAATGTATAAAATTAAAGTAATCGTTTGCAAAAAATAGCAACGCACATATTTTATTTCTGACAGTTTAAATTAATTAATAATGAATTGAAATATCAAATTTTTAAAAAAAATAAAATATTTAATGAAATTAAAAGTCGGAGCTGTTTTATTATTTTAAACTAAAATTTTAATGGTAAAAGGTAATTGTAGCGCCTTCAAACGTAATTGACGACTTCAGGGTTGCCAGAATAAACATATTCGCGCCCCATTTAATTTTTTAAGAGAAAACGCTGATGCAACTGAAATTGAATTAACCCAGAAAAACCCATGATGATTTGGGCAGAGCGCTTTAAAGCGATATTTCTTCTTAAACCCTGTAAATATCTTTAAATGGGGTGGGGTGTATGCTGGAAGTTATGAGTATCAAAATTATTCTTCCAAGGGGCTTTTCTTTATAAAAGCATTAAAACCAAATTGGTGTTTGTTTCCCAGAACTCGAGACAGGTACTCGGTTTTTCCAATTAGGGATAGAGTAATTATTTAATTATTATTAAATGCCGGGTTAATTCAACATGCATTCCAAAACCCATTAAATGGTGTCAACGAAGGAATAAAACAAATCGATTTGAACAGGAAAAAAAATTGAACAAAAATGACCATCTGACTTAATGAAACAAAGCCTTTAAAATAAAAGTTTTGAAAAAAAAAAATTTCATTAAAGCTTTCAAAATACAGGTACAAGGTTACATGTTAAAACGAAATGGAAATATGAAAAGTATTATAAAAAATTACATTTTAAAGGATATTTCCCCCTTTATAAATCAATTTAAAAAGACTAGGATACATTAAATGTTTCAAAAGGGGGCGGGAAAAAAACCCAAAAAATTTTTTTCTTTTTATCCAATTTGAAAGAAAAAAAGGGAAAATGAAATAATACTTCAAATAATTTATGAAAATTCCTATTCCTTCCCTTTTTTGTGGCAGGTTAAAATTTGGGGAAAATTTAAATTCGTTTGAATCTTGAAATTCCGCTTTAAACAATAGAACTTTCTAAAAAGGAGACTTAAAAAAGGGTACTAATTAATTCCAAAATTTTGGTTCTTTTTTCCTTGGAAGTCCTAAAAATAAAAGACTTTAGTAACTTTTATATAAGAAATTTCCATAAAAAAACTTAACGCGAAAACCCATCTCAAATTCGATCAGTCAAGATAAAGAAAGAAATCATTTGAGATTTTTAAAAAAATTTAATTTTCGAATCGAATCCTTTGTCGATGCAATTATATTGCATGCAACAACAAAGCCGAAAAGAATATGGGGTTATTTCTTCTACTACAAAAAATCCTATTTTAGATGAATTTATTTCCTTTTGGAACTAAGATGCATTCAGTTAGAAACAGTCACTAAACCGCCCGAAATCGCGGCGAAAAATGTTCAATAAAAATAAAAAAAATTTCCGGTTTAATAAATCCCCGATGAAACACGACTAAAAAAAATTAAAACCAACCACTTCCATTGAATTTTCTGGCCAAAAGAATGTTTGATTTGTCATAAGAAAAAAAAAGCATCCGATATTTAATTGTGAATCATTTTTTAAATCATATCCTTTGGAAAAGGGATGAACTATGTAAAAAAAAATAACATTTACGAACTGCCTTAACTACCACCCCCATAAAAAAAATTTTGTCGGCATCCCCTTGCAAATAATAAAAATTTTTATAATACGGGGAAATACATCGAGAGAAAGAAGATGATAGCTCAATTGCCTCTTCACCCACGCCAGGCGAATCATCCAAGTTCAATAGCGATCAATGTTTTGCAACGAATGCAGTTGAATCCCGCGCGTTAAAATTTTGCTGACACAGCAATCTATACATAAATAATATTCCCAAAAAGAATAATTTTTTGGGTAGTTTCTCAGAAATAACTTTATCGATTCAGATAGTGCAACTACATTGGAATTAAAAAAAACAAAAAAAAATTCAACGGTTTTGGCTTTCGGGCCCTTTTTCAAAAAATAAACTAACTGTAAATGCTAAAATTTGAAAAAGATGATTCTTTCAATCAAACTTGAAGTTTCTCGTTTTCCAAAAAATATCATCATTCACTCCTCTTGCACTTTATAGATATATCAAAAATTTCTCTTCCAAAAAAACATTAAGTTCGGATCCTTCTTTCCCCAACCATCGAAGGTTTCAAAGCTCTTAGGTGCGCAATTGTTCTTCAAAATTATTAAGGCAGATCAGATAAAAATAAATGATTCAGTAACTTTGCAAAATTCCTTTTTTAATTACATAGTTACTGAAGGGCTCCCGGCAGCCGATGATAAACAGCAATGTTTTCTTCTTTCTGAACAAGAAAGGTTAGAACGTTTAATTTCTTAATTTTGGCAGTTAGAATCGATTGAAGATTACCTCGTAATCTAAATTCACAAGCCAAGTTTTGTGAAGAACATTTCGTAAATAATCATCGGGGGAAAATTAATCGGGACAATACATTGTCAGATGGCCTTTTTAAAAAGGGAAACCCGGTTGTTTGGGGAATCCCAAAAAAACGGCTATTCGTCGATTAAATTAGTTATGGCAAAATTGATGCCCAAACAAATCTTAAACAGTTATATCGGCTATCCATGAAAATTTGGATATGGGACATATGGAGCAAATTTTCCGATGAATCTGAACCACAGTTTCATATTATATGCCGCATCATGGTGTTTACGTCCCGACTCAAAACACCCCGCTTGGACTGTTTTTTGATGCATCATGTTCTCTTCGACTGGCGAGGGCGTTGAACTCTTGGCAAATGGAGGTCATTCAAAATGATTTATTTGCATATTATTGAATTCGAAAAATAAAAAAACCTTTGACTTCAGATATTAAAAAAAAATTTTCCCTGATATTCATAAGATGAATCTCCAAAAAGGCTTGTTTCGAATTGTATGGAAGGACAGTATTGACGACTCTATCAAAACGTACCGAATGAATAAGTGTGTAGGTCCCTGTCTCCCTTTTTTAACGAGTGCTTAAGCAATTGTTACGGATATGGACATAAATATCCGTTAGCGGCCTCAGCTGTGAGTGCTGATTTTTCATGGCATCTTATCAATGGCTGTCCCAGCATTTCTTCAGCAAAACTTAAAAAGGCTTTTCCTCTTCATGGGCCCCCACTTTGCAAATGGTTAATCATTGAACTGCTTTTTTTTTCGATGTTCTGATGGGATGTTTCTCTCACAATTCCCATGAATCCCAAACCTTAGGACTTTTGTGGAACCTAAAAGAACACTTTACATTTTCGGTGACTTCCGAGTGTCTCTGATTCCTTTTACAAAAAATTTACCCTGCTAAGATTTTTTTTATCCCTTGGGTCTCATTTCGCCTGTAGTTACGAAGGCGAAACTGATGTCTAAATTTTGGAGATTAAAAAATTGGACTGGAATGATTCCTGGCAAAATTTTATATATATATATATATAATCTGGGAAAAACGTGGAAGCGATTTGTGATGTCTTTGCTGCAATTAACAGCGAAATTCCCCCGATATATTTTTTTGGACGATGCACTGAGAATGAAGCTCCATGGTACTGCGCAGTTCTTTAAACCTACGTTCATTTATGTAAGTGTCTTCATAATTCGGGAACTGTATCCAAATTTATTATGCTCCGAATCAAGAATTGCCCCTTTGAAGTCGGTAACGATTCCCCGGCTTGAGTTGTGTGCAGCAGTGATTCTTTCCTTTTCCTTTTGAAGAAAGGGAAATTTTTTATGAAAATTCCTTTCAGTGATATTGTGCTCTGGACTGATTCGACCATCGTCCTTGCATGGATAAAAAAAGGGCCCCTTTGGGGGTTCTCCAAAACGCTTTGTGAAAAATCATAATTAATTCAACATCAACCAGTGTTTCTCAAACTGTAGGCGCGCTCCCCCGGGGGGAAACGATACGAAACCCCAAACGAAAAAAAAGTTAAAATTAATTAATTTTTTGGAAGAAACAAAAAAGATACTTTCAGACATAATAAAAAAAGCACTTTACTCTGTAAATTTATAGGCGATATAAGCATTTTCAAAAATAAAAAATTTTCAATACCTTTGCTATCTTCGTCAAAAAAACCCAAAAAAAAAAACTTTTTTTATTTGGTTTTTTTTCTCTTGATGGTGATTTTTACTACTTTTCAAAAAAAAAACAATCCCAGCCCAAAATCGAAAAAAATTTTGGAACATAAAAAATTTATCATTTGATTATTTTTTAAATACTGCACATTATACTGTAATCTGATTTTGCTGTTAATCTGTTTTTACCTTCTAAGTTATTGGGGACAGTTAGTTATGACCCCTCTCTAAAAAGGTTTGTTTCTCATTTAGGGGAAATTTAAAAAATTTTTTCTCTGTTGGGTTTTCCTGCAAAAAGTTTTATGATATTTGGAAAAACGCACTTTGAAGGATTCGGCCCAAAACTTTTTTTATGGGATTCTCAAACATTAAAACATAATGAAAAACGTTTTACAAATTTTTTTTCAAATTAAAATTTATCATAATGAATACATTTTAACACGGAATTTTGCGTGGGACACACAGATCACAAAATCGTTAATTCTCAAAACTGTTTATTTGTTCCAAAAAAAAAATTGAAAAATTCTTGAGAGGTAAGTTTACTTTCTCTTGTTAAATTATTCACTGTAATCGTTTGTATCTGACAATAAAGTAATTATAAAAAAAAGGATTGGGGTGACTCAATCACCCCGCGTGACCATTAACGCTAGTATGGAGTGTGTGTCTGCCACCCGGATAAAACATTTTGAAGTCTTCTAGCTTTAAATATTAAAAATAACAATATTATTCTTCACTGGAATTTTATATTATTTTTCATTGTTTAACATTAGTTCTAAATGCTAATTCTGTGAGACTTAAAATTACAGTTCGCTTAAAACTAATTATGATATGAGCATTCATTTTCAAATATCATTTTACATTTTTGTAAAATTGTCGCGCATTTGGGTTTACTCTCCTGACAATTCAGCTACTTATCAAGAATGTTTTAGTTTTTTAAAAAATGAACTCGTTCTAAGAGCGGGTACTTCAGACAATATAATTTTAATGTATCAGTGCTGCACAAGGTATTTTATAACTAATTTATTAATACTAAATTAAGAGCAAGTTTAATAAGTATTAGAGACTTCCCCGTGGGCTTGTCTTGCAGAGAAAAGTTTTTCAAAGGAAGGCTTACGAGATTAGAAATTGACAGACTGAGTGCATTTTCTATATATTTGGCTGAGATCTATATTTTGTCTTGAAAGCAGCCACAGTATTTTACAATCTGTTCCAATTTAAAAATTCGAGAAAATATATATATATATATATATATATTACTTAAAAGTAACATATATAAAATTTAATATACTTATCTTATTAATTTGAACGGTTTATAATTAAGATCGTACTGTAGCTTTAGCATCAAAGTGCATTATTATTGCATTCAATACATTATTATTATATAAGGTCTGCGCAATAAAAATTATGATTGAAAAGTGGGTCGCCAGTATTGAAAGTTTGAGAAGCACTGACTTATGTTATTAATTTGCACTGTTTATAATTAAGATCGCGTACTGTAGCTTTAGCGTCAAAGTGCATTATTATTGCATTCAGTACATTATTAATGTATAAGGGTGTCGCGAAAAAAATTGTGATTGAAAAGGGGGGCGCCAGTATTGAAAGTTTGAGAAGCACTGATCTAACCGAAGTGAGCTCTTGAAAACACGTCCTATCGCAAGAAAATCCCGCGGATATTATATCCAGATGGGATCGATCCTGATAAAATTCAAGATTGTGTATTGTGGTGGTATGGGGCATCGGTTTTGCAAAACAACTTAGTTGTGTCTCCTTGTGATATCAGTGAAATCAACAATAATGATTTATATTTACGTGAGTTTAAAAAATCCGATCCAGTGTGTCTTGTAACGTAAAATGTGGAATTACTCCCAACCATCAATAAGTGCATCTTTTGTGAAACTGAAAAGAATTCTTGCATGGTGTCTACGACTTAAAGAAAAAATGCAAGAAACCCTCCCTCGCAAAGAACCATTGGCAGTCTAACTGCAACTGAATTATCTCGAGCTTTAATTTGCCTTATCAGAAATGTTAAATCTGTGCATTTTCCTCTAGAAATCCAGTGTCTTCTTAAGGGTAAACAAATACCCAATCCAAGTAGTGTACTAAATTTGCCCCTTTCTTAGATGAGAACAGCATCCTTCGTGTTGGAGGAAGATTTAAACACTCCAACTTAACTGTCAATCAAAAACTTCCCATTATTATTCCAAGCAAAGGTCATATTTCTATTTTGTAGATTAATTATTATCATGTTTTACATTTTAATACAGGTGTTGAATCAACTATAGCTAACATTAGGTCAGAGTTTTGGATAATTAATTGCAGAAATCAGGTAAGAAAGGTATTGAAAAATTGTATTTCTTGTTTAAAGGTAAATGCAAAGGAAAAATTCAAGTTATGGAAGATTTGCCCAGTGACCGAGTAAATGTATCAATGGTATCCACCAAGGTTGGTATTGATTATGCCGGTTCTTTCATTATTAAATTGTATCCAGGTAAATTCAAGAAATCATATAAATGTTATGTATGTATTTTTATTTGCTTCGCTGTAAAGGCGATTCACCTAGAAATAGTTACCAATTGTTCTACTGATGCCTTTCTTGGTGCATTAAAACGTTTCATTTCGCGTCGGGAAAACCCACGATATCTTTAGTGATAACGGTACAAACTTTGTAGGTGCTAACAATGAATTAAAAAAGATATTGCAAAATCTATTCATTAAGGAAGGTAAAGAAAAAAATTGAAAACTTCATAGCGTCTGAAGGTATAGTTTGGCACTTCAATCCGCCT
>BMAV01010222.1:0-19274 GCA_019973955.1 Trichonephila inaurata madagascariensis
CAGTTTTAGTGCATGTATTTTGGTTTTCATTAAACTTTTTTTTTACGGGGACGATATGAACGACATTTACCCATTATTTCAGGAAAAATAAATTTGATTAAATTAAAATAATTTAAATTCAAAAAAATAAAGCAAAATATAGAAAAACAGAATTAAGATAGGGAGGAAAATTTAACGTTGAATGTAAAAAAAAACACGGAATTATAGTTTTAAAAAATAGTTCCCAATCTTTTGCCAAAATTATTTAATAATTATTAGCAAACTCTGGCTTAGAAAAACAGATAATTAAAATTTTTTTTTTGAAATTCCATTTGGGAAATAATTAAACCTGCATATGCCGCTATTTCCCGGCCCAGATGATCTTACTTCCGGTTTCGTTTTCCCTTCTATGACTTTTAAAATTCTATATCTAGAGTTCTAATTTCAAAATTAAAATAAGCTGAGAATCTTAAACGTTGGGGCTTTTTTTTTACAATCAAAAAAAAATTCAATTTTTTGTAAAAAACATTTTTTAACCTAGTTGATACCTTAATGTAGATCGGGTTCGGGGGAAACGCGGTGTAGACAAGTTACTAACAATAACATTAACGGTGCTGGGGGACTCGGGAGATTAGCGTGTCACATCTCGCGCGTTCTTCCCCCAAAATCTATGTTCTTTGACGGGCCACGATTGATGGCAAACTTTTCCAACCCAAACCCAAGAAGTAAAACGAAGCATAGATGCAAAGAGATAACCTTTAAAGGGATGAGTTTTTTGGTGAGCGGATGGCAATTTAGAAAATTTCAGTATAGAGAAGATAGAAGTGTTGATCGAGGGGCTTACCTGAATCAAGACCCACCTTGCCAATAAACCAAGGTACATGCCATTGTCAACCTTAGGAGAAAGATTTGAAATAGATTGGGCGTTGAGATTCAACCCAAAGGGAGGAAAACTATATTCTGAACGCTAGTATATTTTGAGACTGAGATTGGGGATTTTAAAAATATTGATGATCTAATTGCCAATCGAGTTAAGACTACGTGTTTTGGTTTTTTTTCTCATTATGGTTTGATATCTAATTTAAATTCTTAATAAAAGCTATTGAATTCTAAAATGTCCATCATTCGGAGAATCCCACACCCCTAACACGCTGAATCTCCAAGGATGAACGCGGGCCCTGTCCAATGGGCCCCCAATGTTTTTTTTAAAGACTCGGGGTTTGGAAATTCAAGGGGGTTTGGTACACCAGAAATGTCTTTTTTGGGTCCCAGAACGTGACTGAATTTCCAGGGGGCAAAATAATCAAATAAGGCGAAATTCCGGTCTTTGTGACATCTCGCGTTCTTCCTCTAAATAACCCCCTATGTTCTTTGCGGCCCCCAAAGGGAAAAAATTTTCCAAACCAAAACCAAGAAATGAAACGAAACAGAGATGCAAAAAAAGATAACCTTTAAAAAAGGGTAGAAAATTTAGTGAGCAAGAATGGCAATTTTAAAAGTTCTGTTTGGAAAAAAGGGGGAAAATGTTTTGACGGCCTACCAAAATCAGGATATCTAGCCATTACTACAAGGTGCAATTATTGCCCCGGCCCAACATCCCATCTGAAAGTAATTAAACCGTTGAGTATTCAACCGGGAGGAAGATTATATTCGAAAGCTGTATATTATTGATATTGTGATTAGGCAGATATAATATATTTATATTGATAAAAGATCTAATTCCGGGTCTGAGTTAGTTAAGACTACGAGTTTTGGTTTTTTTCTCACTTAATATAAGTTTGTTCGATATCTAAATAATTTAAGTTAAATTTTTAAAAGTTTTAAAATTATAGAATGTCTCATCATTCCCAGAATCCCACCCCCTTCGCGGAAACCCCCGGCTTCGAACGATGGCTATGTCCAATCGCCAATCATTTGTATAACTCTGGGTTAGGTAAAAGCAGGGGGGTTTGGTATTTTTTCAGAAATGTGCTTTTCCGGGGCTGGAATGTTACCAATTTTTTTAGGCCATGAAATCAAATACAGTTCTTGAAATACGAACAGCAAATCTTATTTGAAGGGGGCATCTCGGGGGAAGGGCTCAAGATGGGTACTCAATATTTAGATCGGTGCAAAAAGATACAGCCACGGATTTGGCCGAAAGGAAATTTTTCGGTTTTCCGAAAAAAATAAGAAAGAGTTAGAGGCGGGTTTTTTTGCATCCCAGCAGGGGAAGAAATCAGGAACCAACGGGTTTTTTCCACATTTATTAAAACTTCAAAAAAAATTTGGGAACCCAAGGATTGAACAGAATTGGTTGATCACATTTTTTTGACTCTCCCCAAGTCAGGACAATGGGGAAAGTTCGGAATCCCAGAAACACGGTACAACTTTTAGAAATATTTGCTAAATTTTAAAAAGGTATTCTTAAAAAAACGGGGTTCCCGGAATGATAATGTGGGAAAAAACGGGGTCAAAACTCGCATAGGGTGTATAATTTTGATGATAATACGAAACTGGAAATTCGGGGTGGACCTGACCAAATAATGGCAGATATGATTCTAGGGTACTTATGAGAATAGCCGTCAAAGTAACGGTGGTTCGGGGTAGAATAGTTGCAGAATGATGATAAAATTCAACAAAGGGGGGATCCCAATTTCAAAAAAGATCAAAATAAAATTTGGGGGACCCAGAAAGGGGGTTCAGTGAAAATTTCAGTCAGGCGTTGGGATCAAGGGGGACAATTGAATTTGTGAAATTTAAATGAAGTTCAAATAAAAAAAGGGTCGGCAGTGGATATACCAATAAAAGCTTTCTCCGATATGTTTTAAAAATTGGAGCTTCCCCAGTTCTAATTAAATAAAAATTTTTTTAAAAAGCGCATGGGACACCGAAGAGATAAATCTTTTATATCGGAAGAAATATATAAAAATATTTTTTATAATTAAGAAAAAAATCACGAGCTCAGGTGATCCAGCAGGGGGGAAAATCCCCAAATATGGGAATTGTGAATTGATTTTAAGATCCCAAATTTTGGGGAAAACCTTGGTCGTTTCAATTTTGAGTTTGAATACCAATGTATTCTTGGTGTTGATTTTATAGGTGGATAAAGGGTTGTTTTGACTTCGATCGAAAATCGTTGAATATTCCCGATTCGCAGATAGATAGGGTGGTTGAATTTTTTGAAGAGGAAAATGTTGAAATAGATTTGTCTAAGAAAAAAATTGGAGGAAAACAAAACGAAATTACAAAATTTTTTTTAGTTTGCGACATAGCCATCCTGTGATGACTATGTCTGATTTTCGCGTAAGCTAGAGGTGGGGATTATCTAAATGATGAACATTATGTAATTTTTAAAAAATTTTTTTTAAAAAAAAAAAACTTAAAAATTTTTTTTTAAAAAAATTTTGAAAAAAAAAAATTTTTTTAAATTAAAAAAAATTTCTTTTTTTTTTTAATTCTGTTTAAAATTTCAAAATTTTCCTTTTTTTCCCTTTTCCTTTAAAGAAATCCTTTAATTTTTTAGAAAAGTCGGTTTTCAAATTTTTTTTTTGATTAGAAAAAATTTACCTTTTAAGGTTTGGGGGGAAAACATTTTTCCGTTTTCCCAAAATTATTCTGGTTCCGTTTCTCTAAACTTTCACCTTTAAAGTAATCTTTTTGAATTTGACGTTTTTTGGGTTTGGGGTTGGGAATTTTTCCATTTCGGGGCCGGGGATTATTTGGGGGGGGGGCCCCCAATTTTGGGTTTTTCCAGAAAAAGGTTTTCCGGGTTTTTCCCGGGGGAGATTAAGAAACCAGGGTACAGTAGGGCCCCAAAAAAGGAAATTTTTTTTCAAAAAAAATTTGGGAAAAAAAAACGATTTTTCCCAATTCCCCTCCCGGGTAGGTTTTTGTTTGAAGAAAAAATGGGCCCGGCCCAAAAAAAATTTTTCTAAAAAAACAATTCTCCAAAGTATTGGAATTTAAATTTTTTTTTTTTAAAAATTTAAAAAAAATTTTCCCCTTTAAAAGGGGCTTTCTGGCTAAACCCCGTGTTTTGTTAACACGCATTGGGGTTTTGTGAAAGCTTTGGGGACCTTGGCTAATGGGGCGCCCCAATTTTTCGGCAATTGCCCTTATCCTAAAAAAACCTATAAAATTTTTATTTATTGGTCAAAAATTAAGCCCATAAAACCCCATTTTTTTAAAATTTTTTCTTGGGGAAACCGGTTTGACTTAAAAAGTTAAAAAAAAGGGGATGGGGGTTTTTGGTTTAAATTTTTTTAAAATTCAAAAGGAAAAAGTTGGATTTTTGAGATCCCCCCAGTGGTAAAAAGGGGTACTTTTTTATTTCCCTTCAGTTTTAAAATTTGCGGGGTTTTGGGCCTTTTATTTTTTAAAAAAATTTTCCCTTTCCCCCGGGAGGGGGGCCCGGGTGGGAAGGCCCGCTAAAAACGGGGGTTTTTGGTTTTTCCCCCCTTAAAATTTCTGATTCAATCGGTTGGGGCTCTTCAAGAAAAAGCCGAATTTTTTTTCCCGTTTTGGGGCAAAGGTTTTTCGGAACCGAAAAAAATTGGGCTGTATTTGGGTTTTTAAAAATTCCCAAAATTTTGGGAGCTTTTAATTGCAACCCGGGCCTTCCGTCTCGAAAAAAAATTTTCCCCGTGGTGTCGGGGGGGAAAATTTTTTTAAAAAGGGGAAAAATTAAAATAACGGTGGGGGGCTTTTTTTTCCCAAAACCCGTTGAAAGGGGGGGGGTTTTTGGCAAAATGGGGAAAATAAAAATTAAATCAACAAAGTGCCCCGAAACCTTCAGAGAAAAAAAAAAAAAAACCCTTTTATTGCGGAATTAAAACCCCCCCGATTTGTCAAAAAGGTTTTTTTAGCAAAAAAAAGGGAAAAAATGGGGTAAAAAAATCCAAAAACCAATCTTTGGGATTTTCCCCAAAAAAAAATCGCAGGGCACCCGGTAGATTTAAAACTTTATAAAATTTTCCGGACGTTTTTTTTTCCCGTATATGAAAAATTTTTAAAATGTCTCACATGCCATATTCCAAGTTAAAAATTATAAAATTTTTACCACTGTTCGATTAAATCCGATTGTATAAATTACCCAAAAATAGAAATTATTTAGATTTTTACCCCCTTCCTTTTGGAAAGATGTAATCGATATTTTTAGTAATTACCGATCATTTAAAATTTGCTAAAATTAACCCCTTTAAAAAGGCCTCGGCTCGTATAATAGGGGTTTTTTAATTTTTATATCGCGTTTTGGAGCTAAAAAAATTAAATGTGATAACGGCCCCAATTTATATCCGAAATTTTTTAACATTTAAGGAAAAATTTAAAAGGCATTGTGAAGACTGTTGCATGTAGACCACAACAAATAGGACAGAAAGAGTAAATCGAGATATGGGGCAAATGATTGCAAATTATTTAATGATCAACACGATACTTGGGACAATTTTACGTGAGTTTGCTTACGCTATTTGTACGGGAGTGAATGAAACGACGGGAAAAAAACCCGCGGAGTTATTTTTGGGTCGAAAGTTGATTACCCCATTTCCAAAATTAGTAATGATTTCAGGGAACTGAATTTTAAAAAAATATTGAGAAATTTTTTCATGAAGCTGACTTGAACGAAAACTAAGCATGAAAGATGGGAAAAAATATTTTAGTAGACGAAGACACTATTAAAAATTTAAAGGGAGATGTTTGGGGCTTATTAGGACCAAAACCTTTTGAGTTCAGCAGCTAATAAAATCTGTTCCAAATTTAAAGAAAAATTTGATGGTCCGTATAGAGTGTTAGAAGTAAAAAATAATAATAATAATATTGTAATATGTTGGTCTGGAAAAAGGTTAACCGTTAATGTTGATCAAGTGAGAATATATTGTCATAGGAAATGTGACGAGGTCGAATTAGGAACAAGTCGCCCAGATAGTATTAGTTCACGTCAGGAAACGTGTAGTTCGGAAAACGTACATCAAAGATCAAATGAGTCGCAATATGGGAAGAAAAAGGGATAAGTCTCAAGTCAAAACAATGTAAGAAAAACACGGATAGGGCCGATAAGCGCAGAACACTTATCAGATCGCTGGGTAGCTCCTTCTGTAATAAAACAAGAAATAAAAGAAAACGGCTAGATTAAGGAATTAAAAGGTCGTATGGATCGGGGTCAAGTGGACCACAGAGAAAGTGGCAGAAAAGTAGACACAATAACATTAATAAAAGACCATTGTCATCCAGTAATATTTATATAAGTAGGAAGAAGAACAAGATGGAAACAACTGGAGTTCAAGATAGAAGGGTGTACAATCTGCGCCCAAGCCAGAAAAAGGACCAGGAGTCCCGACCGGCCAATGGAGCAACGACAAGCCAAGCAAGGAATAGCCGACAAGGAGGCTACAAGCCCTACATCAGGCAACATAAAGGATCACAGAGCAGCCGAGGAATGAGAAGAGGAACGAACAGTGATAGCACCTTGTCCTTAGAGGTGATGGTGGGAGACAGAATATAAAAATCAGGTTGTATTGTTTCATTTTTATGTTCTTTCCAACAAGTGGTCGGAAGAATTATTGCAAAGAAGGAAGTCTCGGGCGGTGTTTAAAAAGTATAATCCAAGCAAAAGTTGACACTACAATGAGTGTATATTTTTTTTTTTGAACTTTTGACTTGTAAATTTTTTTTTCTCTCAATTGACGGAGAAAACAATTGTAATTATGCATTTGTTTACTTCGATGTATGACTTCGTGATATGCGACAATTCCTTTGGTTATTTGTTTTAATGATTTATTGAAAAATGTTTCCAATTGTATAATGTGTATATATATATATATATATGTTGTTGTATTGTTCCGTATTAAGGTGCATCTGGTTCAAGGAAACGCGGCGTAGTCAGGGCACTAACAATAATATTAACAGCTCTGCGTGGCTCATTGGGGGTTTGACGGAGCCAGATGCGGGATGGAAATGAAAGTATATTGTAATTTAAAAATGATATATAACGCATAAAAATTGTGAAATTTACTGGTATTATGTAAATATAGATTTTGCAAAGTAACTTAGAGTTTTCATTTCAGGGTGACAGACCCCGAACGTACAAATGTGTTCCATAGCTGATATGTAGCCTCAACTTGGAGCAGTGGAGACGGTCTCCAAGCTCATAAATAAATATTTGTCCTGATGCAGAGTTTTGGGTGTGCATACCCAGGAAGGAATACACATAAAACATTTAAGTGTATAAAACATTTAAGTGGCGTTGGATGTGTAGAATTAGGTACATGTGTGGAAGTGAGAATTTGTCATGATTGGGGGGCAAAATTGTTGATGTTGGACTGGTTAATGGAGTGGAATTTATTGTGTGTCGGTCACGAGTTTAAATTTAAGTGAAATATTGGATTTAATTCTAAGATGAATAATGAAAATTACAGTTAAGTTAATTATTTGAAATTATGGAGGTTGGGATGAGGATTCAGGGTTGAAATTTGGATAAGACTTGGAAAGTGAGGAGATTCAGAAATAAAAATTTAGGCACGTAATTTCTTAAGGGTTCTGAGGACCCTTGAATAAATCACGTTTTTCTTCTTGGAGGGGGTTTTGACATCTCTCTCGTTCTTCCTCTAACATAACCTCTATGTTCTTTGACGGCCACGATTGATGGCAAAGCTTTTCCATCCCAAATCCAAGAAGTGAAATGAAGCATAGATGCAAATGGGATAACCTTTAAAGGGATAGAGATTTTGGTGAGCGGGATGGCAATTTAGAGAAAATTCAGTATAGAGAAGATAGAAGTGTTGATCGACGGCTTACCTAGAATCAAGACTCCACCTCGCCAACTAAACCAAGGTACATACCATTGTACAACCTTATTAGAAAGATTTGAAATAGATTGGATGTTGAGTATTCAACCAAGGTAGGAAGATTATATTCTGAACGGTATTATATTATTAAAATTGCGATTAGGCGGATATAATATATTTATATTGATAAGTGATCTAATTGCGCGATCTGAGTTAGTTAAGACTACGTGTTTTGGTTCATTCTCACTTAATATAAGTTTGTTCGATATCTAAGTTAAATTCTTAATAAAAGTCATATTAAGAATTCTAAAATGTCTCATCATTCAGAGAATCTCACAACTCTAACTTACGCTGAAACCCCACGACATGGCTATCGAACGACGGCCCTGTCGCAAGCGGAACCAGATGCAATATATATATTAAAATTAGATGTAATTTTAAAGTGATATATAATGTATAAAAATTGTGAAATGTACTGGTATTATGTGAATATAGATTTTGCCAAGTAACTTAAAGAGTTTTTATTTCAGGGTGACAGACCCTGAATTCCAATTTGAAAACCAAGTCTGAAAGTTTCTTTGTAATCTCAAATGGATGGAAAAGCAATGGAAGACATGAAGATTGTTATAGTAGTTTAAGTAACATTAAGTAGTAATTAAGTAGAGTTAAGTTAGTTAAGGCGTATGCGGACCTCGTTTTTTCCATCCAAGTCAAGGATGGTTTTTTCCCTGGTCCCTCCGCTCAGATGAGGCATACCCACATATGTAAAAGTGAGAATCTACCATGATTAAAATGCAAAACTGTTAATGTTGGTCTAGTTAATTGAGTAAAATTTATTGTGGCTGTCAAGAGTTCAAATTAAGAAGGAATATTAAATTTAGTTTTTAAGATGAATAATGAAAATTAAAATTTAAGTTAAATCTTGAAAATTAATAGTTAAAATGAGGATTCAAGGTTAAAATTTAAATAAAACTTAGAAAGTAAGGAGATTCAGAAATTAAAATTTAGGCACGTAATTTCTTAAGGGCAATTTAGACCCTCGAATAAATCACGGTTTGCTTCTTGGAGGGGGTTGTGACGGGGTCACGCGTCTTTTTTGTAACATAACCTCTGGGTTCTTTGACGGCCAAGATTATTGGCAATTTAGAGAAAGTTCTGTTTGGAAAAGATAGAAGTGTAATTTGACTGCCTACCAAAGATTCACAGATTCCTAGCCATTGCTACAAGGTGCATACTATTGCACGCGTGCCTAACAGCCTATCTGAAAGTGATTGAACCGTTGCGTGATTCAAGGTAGGACAGATTATTTGATATCAGAATTCGTAATATTATTAGAATTGAAAGTAGGCGGATAATATAATTATTTAGATAAGTGATCCAATTGCGCGATCCTTTTTAGCTACGGCTACGTGTTTTGGTTTTTCTCACTTAATATAAGTTTGTCCAATATATTAGAAATTTAAGTTAAACTCTTAATAAAGTCATATTAAGACTTCTAAAATGTCGATTCATTTCGAGATACCCACACCTCTAATTCACCCTGACAACCAAAGATATGGTCGCCAAAGATCGACTATATCACAAGGTATTAGACTAAAATATAATTTAAAATGAGTTCATTATGCAAAAATTCTCTTTAATTTTTAAGCACAAAAAAAACGAAATTACTTTCAGATTAACACAATAAGTATAAGGATGCACGTTTTTTTTGAAAATCTTTCTCAAATAATAATTATCTTTGAACTTGTAGAACAATTAGTGATGTATTGAGACATCGACAAAATATTTCACTCCTAAAATTTCATCTCTTTGCATTGGTAGAGAATAATAGTTTGCGGACCATAGATCCGATATTTTGTTGTCAGCAGTTGCCAGAATTTAGAACTTCATGGTTAGGGTTTTTCTGATTTTCTGTTTTGTTTATATTGCCAAGAATTTCCGGAAAATTCCAGGAAGGCAATAGTTATTCCTGGGATTCGCGGGAATACATCAAAATTTCGAAAAATTTAAGAACAAACTATTTTAAATGACATCAATAAAAATATATAAAATAAGGATAAGGTAAATCGGGGAAAGTTGCTACGTTTAAGGATTTTTTAATTAGTACTATGAAAATTAAAATAACAAGACCATGAAAAAAATGCACTTTATTTTTCAATAATTAATTAGTTATGTATATAAGTTAATTCTCTTCTTAGTATGAAAATAAATAAGAAATTTCATGTTAAAGGAATTCTTTTAATTGTGGCATCTTCCGCATTTATATGGGGAAGACGCCACCAGTCATAAAGTAAGCTACAACAGCGCCGAGGTAAAAAAATAATAAGACAAACATTACCAAATTAAATGTCAAGTAACAATAACTACAGAAAAACAACAAAAATTAATTTTTTTATAATTAGTTTGCTAAATACTAACTTTCCTGCAGAACGGTCTACAGCAGGCTTAAGTAGTAGTCGACTTCAGCCTTGCACATCCTCGTCCTATGGAGATCCCCTGTGTCATCCTCACAGCCTATTTATTAATTGTAGTTATATTTTATACGATAATATACAATGTTTTAAAATAAAAAAAAAATTTAAGTTTATTTCATTTACTTCTGAACCATGTAGCATCTTTCCCCAAGTATAGGGGGCAGTTGCCACACACGCTTATTTCCTTATTGCTGCAATGTTATGGTCGTTTCGACATGCATCCTATGAATAACATTATGCGTAAATCACTTATATTGTTAAAAATTTATTTAAAATAACAAGTATGTTTATAAACTTTAAATATGAGGAACGGAATATTATAAAAGATGTACTCACCACTTTAAATGCTCAAAAGATCGAAAAATAAGGCTGATTAAAGACGATTAATTCAAATAAATTCACAAACCACACTAAATGTTGGACTAGTCTCTTCACTCAAGTACTATTAACTAGCTGGCGTCTTCCTCCGAGTAACCTTACATATAAATTCCAAATTTAAACTCAATTATACATTCAACTAAAAATACAAAAATTATAAAATATTTTAATTATTATTTTTTAAAGTGTGATTTGAGCAAAAATAAGTAATATGTGCTTTATCACTTAGCCTGGTTATTAGATTTGTTACAAATAATAATGCAGCAGAAAATCCTTACTCAGTTTCAGTTGATGGATGAGAAATTGTTTTCAAAGTCTCACCCAGTTTAATGTTTCAGGATCGGTTTTCAATTCTTTCTTAAATCATGAATCAATTATTTTTTGAATGTTGCTACTAAAATAAGTACTAACAAATACTTGAAAATCTATTTGCTGCTGGAGAAACGATCACCTAAGTTAAAATATTAGTTCTTCTATATAAGAGCTTTTATTTGTATAACTGATTCCTTGTTCATTAAATTGCTATATTTTTCTTACAAAAAATCTCACAAAAGTTTGGTTAAAAAAATAAGTTTCAAGATTTTAAAATTTTCTCCCCCCCCCAAACTGTTTTGGGGGTTTTATTTTAATATTTATATTACTATATTATATTTAAAAATTTTAATTGAGTTATTACGTTAAGTTATTTTTTTTGTAATAACGTTATCTATGTAAATCAAGATAACAGAACTGCATACAAATACTCGTGCTTGTAGACTACGAAATAATGTTCCTTTTAAACCCAAAAACTTTTAGTATACGAAGTGATGTTCGAGCGACATATAGGAACTGACCTGTATTTCATGAATTTTGCTCTTTCTTAGGACAAACTGCAAAATTTCTCACCATCCCTACGTGGGCGTTACGGTTCCTTTTATTACACTCTTATTCCATTGTTGAGGGCTCAAAGAGAAATTTCTCCTTCCAAAGAATTTGGGGTGAAGAATTAAAAAATTGCAACAGTGTGGTCAGCTGAAATTTATTTTGGAGGTCAAAATCCACAGTTAAGTTAAAACAAGCTACCTGGGATTATTTCATCTGCGTGTGGTTCTCGAGAACTCCCGGAAAAGAAACATGATTCCTTGGAATAAAAAAAAGTATAGAAATCGTATGATTTTACGGGGACCCGGGATCCCCTGAAAGAAACCCTGTTCGTGGACTTCTAAAATGATTGATCATTGTCACTTATTCAAGTCTCTATTTACATTTTGATATATAACTTGAGACATAGCCATCCTGTGATGACTATGTCTGGGGTGATTCGCGTAAGCTAGAGGTGTGGGATTATCTAAATGATGAGACATTATGTAATTCTTAACACAACTTTTATTAAGAATAACTTAAATTACTTAATTCTAAATAACAACTTTCTTAAAGTGAGAATAAGCCAACAATTAAACTTTATATTCAAGTCAGATCGCACAACTAGATCACTTATCTTAATTATAATAATTTAACTGTCTAATCTAACTTGCTGTACAAAATATTACCTTTTATAAAGTCACCTTCCTTCCTAGGTTGAAGAAATTCCTATTATGTTAATAGTAGGTGAGAAGACTCAGGCTTTCTAAATCCTTATTATATTCAATTGCAATGAGCGTATCCTTCTTCCAGAGCTGTCTAACACTTGTTCCGAACGATTCCACACTAAGTTATCTCTAGGTTTGCCGTGATATCTCACCAAACTTTCTATCCTTTTAAAGTATATCTCATTTGCATATTCGATCCGTTTCTCTTCTTGGTATTGGGTTGGAAAAGTTTTGCCATTAATCGTGGCCGTCAAAGAACTTAGGAGTTATGTTAGAAGAAGAACGCGAGAGACGTCACAAACTGAACAGAAATTTTACGAAAAGCAAGAACAAGCCGACAACGCAAAGAATAATCAACAAACTGAATTGTTATGACTCTAGTTTACTATAGTTGCAATCTCTTACTACTTTCAAATGTTAACAGAAACTCCAGCAAAAGTAGCTAAAAAGTCAATAAACTAGAAAGGAATGTCTCTTAATAGATATTTTTTTTTAAAAAAAAGGCATAATGCACGCGTATTCCATAACACTTTTTCTTGCTCGTCATTTTTTAAACTGAATCGTTATGTTTGCGAACCATGAAAATTGTTCAGGGATCACAGGTGGGTCATCGCTCCTCAAATTCACTTGATACGAGAATCGTGGAAAGACCCGCCATGCAGAAAGTGGGATGTATTGTTAAATCTATTGAATGGGTGACAGATTTTTTTGTCGCACTAGTCAAGTGATCTGAGCTATCATCCATCTCCTTTCCCCACCAAACCAACGGGAGGACGTTTGAGCCTCGATATATTTAACGCACATAGGCCCTTTCTACAAGGCTGGTTTTTAGCGGTACATGGTAATGAACTCATGACACGTCAGAGACGAATCTGAACTTGGCGAATAGGTTATCAGGGTCGTATTACTCAATGCTCTCGTTTTCTACGTTCCTCAAATTCCTCTTTTAGGCTCAAAGTTCAGTCCGCACTTGGTACGGCAGATTGGAGAGCTAGTTGGAAGCTGTGATGTCGTCTTTGTTACTTTACCCAATTTAAATATATTGAGCCTAACTGCGCGTTCTTTGAAAGAACAAGCTCAAATACTAAAATTCAAATTTGGGATTCATCGAAATATTTAATTAAAAAATTTAATAAAAAAATCACAATAAAGTTATACATAATTATTATAAAATAACATAAAATTAATCGTAATAAAATAATAATAAATAGTTATTATTTTATCATTCATTTATAGTTACTAATTTTTTCCCCACAACACCCTTTATTACACGTAAAATTTATTGAACAAATATCTTAGTTTACATTTTTTTACTAAAACACTAAGGATATTAGCGTAGAACCACGTAATTATGAACTATTGTGAAGTGACAAATACGACAACACCTCAGCATCACTTCATTCGGTATCTTGACCGCCAAACTTCCACGCCACACCAAAATGAAGCTTTTCAGCCTCGACATATAATTTTCTCCAGACGGCGAATCTTCATTGGCACCAGAATTCGAACTCGCAATTTCACAAATCATTACCGACCATGAATGTGCGATCATAAGTACAGGTGCCATCCTCGTCGTTTGACCTAAACACATTTCAACGATGATCTTCACTAACACCAGTCCCGCATGAATAAATGAAAGTTATATTTACGTTACAGTGAGAAACTGCACGAGATCTAAAGGCGACAAACCTCGTAGTTTTGCGACACAGTCAAGTGATGAGGACGACATTTGAGCAGGCATCCCCTTTGTTTTTGTCCATACCACACCAACGAGAGTTGCTTTGAGCCTCGACATACACTCATGGACAAAACAATTAGCGCATTAAGAAGGATTCGTCAAAATGAAGCGAAATTTTGCATACCTGATGACTGCTTTAATATAAATAAATGATTAGAAAATCAAAGGAAAATCATTTATTTCAGAGAAAACAGCAAAATAATGGATAATTTAATACCATGTTGAACCCTCTCTACCGTGAATGCTCGATGCGATACAATCGGGCAATGAGGCATGCATGTTGTGTATGATGTCTGGAGATATTTCGTTCCATATTTACTGTAAGCATGCCTCTGGTTCGTTCAAACTCGTGGGATGGCCAACTCGCCACCCCAATTGATCCCGGATATGCTCGATTGGAGACACATATAGGGATCGGGCAGACCAAGGAAGGGAAGTAACAGTGCGAAGACAGTATTGTGACATCCTTGCTAAGTAAAGACGAGCATTGTCTTGTTGAAAAATGTCTCCTGGGAGCCGTTGCAAGAGTGGCAACACATGTGGTTGCCGGATGTCATGGCCACACCACTGGGCTGTCATGGTGCCACATATCAATACTAGGGGTGACCGTGTATTATAGGCATTGGCAACCATACCATCACACCAGCTGTGGTAGTGGTTTGTCGCTTTAAAGCAAAGGTCGATTTGAGACGTTCACCACGAGGTCTCCACACACGAACACGATTGTCAACACTGCTGAGATTGAATCTGGATTCGTCGCTAAAGGTGACCTAGTTCCATTCCGCTGCAGTCCAGTTTCCTCGTGCGCGGCACCACTGCAAACGGAGGAGTCAATGGGTGGGCGTACTTGGGTAGCCCAGTAATGGGTGCCGCGATCCCAAATTTCCTTCAGCCAGGCACCTTTGTATGGTTCAAGAAGACACAGTGACCCCTAGTGAAGGTGCTACCTGTTCCTGGATGGCGACAGATGGCTAAAGGTGACAGTTGCCTGTACGCATGCATTTATTACGATGGGGTGGTTTTCTCTGCTACAGGTTTGTCGAGGGCGCCTAGAGCCTTGTCTTCGTGTAACTTACATCTCTCGGATCCACTGGTCCCAACACCTCCTCACAATATAATCACTGCGGCCTAATTGACGAGCTACTTGCCTAGGTGACCACTCAGCGTCCATCATGCTGCGAAAATTCTCCCCCTCTCAAACTGTGACAGCTGTTAATATTGTCTTTGAAAACGGTGTAATGGCATGTCAACCTCAGCTCTTACTTTGTAAACGATTCAGCATACTGAAAGAAACTTTGGTTACCTTTTTTATATTCCACGGAGACCGATGTTAAACGCCCTCTATCGGCTATACGTAATGAGCAATCACGCTGCATTTCTAATAATTTGCATATCTCCCCGACATGTACCTTTATGCCAAGTTTCGTTACGATACCGCAATTATTTTTTAGTGCGCTAGTTTTTTTGTGCATGAGTGTATAAAACGGGCAACGGCTTCCTGTGCATGACGTGTCTTCAGAGGTTCTTGGCTGGAAATCATGACTTGCCAGCCACGCATATCCCTGATCTTAAATACTAGGCTACAGAGACCACAAACACTAGTCCCACAGTTATGAATCAAAGAAAATTCAAACGAAGAACGAAACTTAAAGTACAGGACTAGGAAATTTCTCCGTGCAGATTATGTTTCAAATTCAATTCAAATCGAATTTTGCCCTCAGCAGAATTCTTAACATCCAAGCACAAAATATCAAGCTTTAGTTCCAAAATCCTGTTATTGTCTACAAATAGCATCGTGTAGCGGAGAAACATTTCAGTCATTTGGAAACTATTTTTCAATATGACAGAAGGCGTTTGAATTATATGCTCGATACTTTGACGTTTTATTTTCGAAATTCCTAGTATACTTTCTACATTTCCACGCAGTATTAAATTTCAAATGCTGCCGATAAGCCAGTTTAAATATGTCATGGAATGCAGTAGCTCTAGATATGTATGGAACTATAGAATGTAAGTTATTGTTATTTGAAAAGAAAATGATTCTTATACAGTCACTCAAAAAAGTATTGGGACACTTGGCATGCCTAACTGTAAAGTCATTTGTAAAAATATTTATTACATTAAAACAAAAAAAAAGTAAATTAAGAATTGATTTAACATTTGGTGTACAGTATATAAGGAAAATTTTATTAGTATTATAGAATTATAATTTGATCTAGCTTTTCAAATATAATTTAAAGGCACACTGGAGTCAAAAATGTAATGGAACACTTTTGAAATGAGAAATTTAACAAATACACAACGCATCAATAGAATTTAATTTCACGCCACTTTTTTAGACTAGAAGTTTAAACAAAAACATTTGAACAGTTAAAATTATTTACAGAAAAAATGGCGAGAAACAAAGATAAATGAGTTGGTGTGTGAAATCTCGTAATAAATTAATGAAAAAAAAAACAAAAAAAAAACGGGGAATTGAGTTTGCTGTATAGGAAAAATCTTGAAATTGAGTATATATAAGTCGATTGTTTTTAACATTTTTAACAGGTTCAAGAAAACTAATAGTGTTGAAAACAAACAAAGAATAAGGGTGCGTTCAAGGATATTTAATGAACGTGAAGAGAAGTGGTTTGTGTGTGAGACAGGTACACATTAGTCCAAGAAGTAATGCAGTGAAAAAGACTTTGCAAGGTAAAAAAGGTTAGGAAATTCTGTAAACCTTGAAACTGTCAGAAATGTTTTAAGAAAACATAAGTATCACATGGGAAAGAACCTCAAAGAAATCCCTACATCAGCAAAGTAAATAGACAAGCTTGGTTGACATTTGCTAAAATGTATGTAAGGCAGACAACAGAATTTTGGGAAAATGTAATTTTTGTTGATGAAAGCAATTATAACTTTTTCGGATTGGATTGCAAGCAAAGCGTTTGGTAGAAATCAAGTACAACAATGCATGTCAAAAACGTATGGTGTATTGCCAAATATGGAAGGGGTATCCAAATAACCTGGGGCTGCATGTTAAGCTCTGGTGTCGGGAATTTACATATTATTAATTGTATAATGAATAAATATGTTACATTTTAAATTTTATCAAGATAATGATCCGAACTATACTGCAGATATTTTCAAGTTATGGGTCATCTACCACTGCCTTAGTATTATTAAGACTCCTGCACAAAAGCCAGACCTTAATCCCATTGAAAATGCGTGGGATTTTTTACAGCAAAAGCAATGAGCACCAAATTTCTAACAAGCAGGATTTAAGAAAATATTTGTGGTAGAAGAGTGGACCAAAATCAATAGACCGTTTTGCAAACAATTGATCCAATCCATGCCAAAAAGAGTTCAAGAGATCATAAAAAGCAAGGGTGGCCCAGCAAGAAATTAATTTCAAAAAGGAATTATATTTCTTAATTTATTGAGAAGTGTCCCAAACTTTTCTGAGCACGTTTTATCACTCTATTTCTTTTACTTTTAATTTTAACCATAATTGCATTAATGTATGAGTTTTGTTCAAATTATTAGTATTTGTATTTACCAAAATAACATTTACTTCTTTTTTTTTGTTTCATTTGCATGTTTAAGTAAATTATTATGATAAAATCTCTCTCTGAACTGGTAGTGTGTCCCAATACTTTTTTGACAGACTGTATATATAAGACTTCATTTTACCGGCCGTCATGCCCACTGTAGCCAACTAGTCATGGTTGTGAATAGTGGGTACAAGTCCTCGTGTTACTGAAAGTTTGCAGAGCAAGTTAAATCTTTTGATGTGCTAAGTACTCACGTTGGTCTGGGGTGTCAGTTTTGACTCGGCTGCCATCTAAAATGCAGTCCTTCCTAATTGCAAAATAGATTCAACGCTATGAGGTCCATCGCCAAATGCCCTCGTTAAGACTGAAGGACGACATTAAGCAGTCCTTCCACTAGAGTTCTGATTTTATACATCCTTTATTTCTTTCAACATCTCAAATATTGAATTTTTTCTTCATATTACTCATTGGTTTCCTCTTTCAATGTAATAAATTTTAATGCCACATAAAGGACACTATACGTATGGCATTGCATTACTCACTTCTAATTTTTTAAATAAATTTTTAAACATTTCTTGAAAAATGTTAAGATTTAAATGCGAAAAACAAATGATTTAATAATGTACGATGAAAAATGATAAGGGCTATCCTCGCTCAAAAATCTTTGTTTTTCTCGTTTACTGATTTAATATTGAGCTTAGAAGGATTAAACATGACTCAGCCCCTTTACAAGGTGGAGCTTCAGTAGTGTCAAGACTCGAGCCCGTAACTCGGCACTTCTGCTACCGTGGCCACTCCATGGTTTGAAAGATGGTACGTACAAAATTGTATTAATAACTGAACACATTATTTTGCACTTCCACACTGCGTCAAGAACGTGAGTGAATATTACCTTTGCACTATTCAGCTACTCGAGGGCTTTTGGCAATGGAACTGGTAATTTTGAACCATGGTGAAGAGATGAGGACAACATCTGAGCTGGCACCTTCCCCACTACACCAACGGAAAAACGTTTGAGCGTCGGCATATTTAACGTAAATTAGCCACCTCTGCACGGTGAGTCTTCAGCGGTGCAAGGCTTGCTCACGACACGTCGGCCGCGAGTCTGTTACCTTGACCAAGAGGCTACCGCGGCTATCCACACTACGCTAAAGTGAAGATCTTTAGCCATGATAGGTCTTTAGTGGCAATCCAACCCCCACTATTTCCATCCATGAGCTTGAGACCAGACACCCAAGGATACGTCTTACACTTTACTGCAGTGTTTCTCAAACTGTGGGGCGCGCACCCCTAGGGGGGCGCGATACCCTTATGGGGGGCACGAGCATATAGAAAATAAAAGATTTAAAATAATTAATTTACTGGAATGAATTAAAACAAAATACTTTCAGACATAATAAAAAATGCACATTTACTCTGATATAATTTATAGGCGATATAAGTCATCTCTCTCAAAAATAAAAACTTCTTCAATACCAAATTAGCTATCTTTGATCCAAAAAACCAAATAAAAAAACTTTTATTTGACTTGGTGTAATCTCATGAATGATTTTTACTGCTCTTTCAGAGTAAAAAACGAACCCCAGACCCATAATCGAAAAAATTTTGGAACATAAAAAAATCATCACTGTGATTATTTTTGAAATACTGCACATTATAGCAGTAATCTGTTTTTGCTGATAATCTGTTTGACCTTCTTAGTTATTGGTACAGTTAGTAATGACCCCTCTCTAATGCGTTTGTTTCTCATTTAGGGAAGTTGTAAGTAATGTATTTCTCTGTTGCGCTTTTTTCCGTGCAAAAGAGTTTTATGATATTTGGAAAACCACGGAGAGCTCTTT
>BMAV01010222.1:65155-78553 GCA_019973955.1 Trichonephila inaurata madagascariensis
GACACTTTTGTTGATTCCGAACTCTGCAGCTACACTGGTGACAGTACGCCCCTCCTCCAGCTTTCCGATCATTCTTCCACGTGTGAAGTCATCCAGATGATTTCTTCTAGCCATATTTCACGAACTGACTCACTGGCACTTGCAGAGAATATGGTGAATTGCGTCTCCGTCCTTCATTTCATTCTACTGTTGAGCAGCGCGCGCCGACATCACGCGTTTTGCGTACGCTCACATCGCTTCTGACGTTTTGTTCCTGATATTTGCATACGCATGACGTTTCTACTGACTTACGTGTTCCCTCTACTGATCTCCAGACGTCCTTTTCTGCAATTTCATGGCTATCTGCTAAATTTTTACATTGTTGCTTAAGTTTTGCACACCAGTGTAGTTTATATTATTTAATTAAGAACTTAAATACTTCTGATACTAATCTACAAGCAATTATCTCTGCGATCTAACACATAGCAAATCTAATCTCGAACTGCCGATTACATAAGAGAATCAATAAAAGATAATAAAAAAAGAAGTGATTGAGTGGGAAAAAGCTTTCTCCCAGACGTGGTAGCAAAAGTTTTTTGTTTTGTTTACAATTTGTCTTTCGCTGCGATAACAGTCTCAATTGAATCCGAAATCTCAGAAAAAACTGATTTAACCGAAACTATTAACAAATTTGCTTCTCAGAAAGCCAGAAAAGTTATTTTATAGTAACAGTAAAATCTGGCGTATAATGTGCCCCTACACATATTCGCCGTATAACCCGCAAACCCTTTTTTACGAAGAAACCAGAAATGCATGTGTGCAATGATCTTGTGTTTGGAAGTCCTTTATTCGAATATTATTCCAAGATTTAGTAAAAATAGTGTACTTTCAGAATTACAATCCTTTAAGTTCATAAGGAATGTTATTTCTTTCACAGAAGCAGTATTTCGATATATGTAAAAGTCTGATCCTTTTCTATGATCATCTTTTTTTGTATTTTTAAATCTCTAATTTTTATACCCAGCGTATAATGCACAACCGTAAATTTCGATCTTATTTTTTGAGTTAAAAGTGCGCATTATACACCGGATTTTACGGTATAGTTTATTACTTAGTCTTAGTAGGACTGATTTATATAATTTCGTTTCACGAGATTTGTGCCTTTTGTATTTATTTTTATTAGATTGTATTTTTTGAGTAAATTCTATTGTTTTGCATTTATAATTATAAAATGTTTATTTTTGTTTTAAAGGTCATATTTTTGTTAATTTATTATTTTGTTAAAGCATTTTGTCACTATTATAACTCATTACCTGGCCAAAAAATGAAGTTCTGCACTTCAAATTTTATTTGAGTTATTATTAATGTGTTTTACTTTTTATTCCTATATAAGTAAATGATTTTTTAACGTCAACGTTAAGTATTAGTCAATATATGAAAAGTTCTCCAGGGGGGCGGCACATTAGGTGTTTGCACGAGGGCGGCTGATACCCTAAGATCGGCCCTGGCTGTGTGTGTGTGGAAAGTCTAATTTGTTTTCCCTTAACTACCACACAGCACCATTCGAGAAATTTCAGAACCCATTTCGTACAATAAATCGTACTTGCAGAATTTCACAAAATAGATTATTGGTAACATCAAGATTCGAGCCCATGACATACTTATCACTAAAAATCACTACCTCTATTCTAGACCAGGGGTCGGCAAACTCTTAGCTTTGGCGTGGCAAAACAGTCTACCAATATGATTCAGCGTACTCAAGGCCGGATCTACGTATGGGTTAAATGGGCTGCAGCCCAGGGTCCCCTGGTACTAGGGGCCCCGTTCTCCGTAGAAGATAACAAACAGAAAAAGATGCTTGCAATCAAAATAGTAATAAAATAATAAACCAGTAAAAAAATACAAATCAAAAATAAAATAGCCAAAATACAACATAAAATTTATTTTTATTTTCGAGAGCAAGAGCAATTTACTTTTGTTCTTCCACCCAACCACCGAATACGCAGAAATTAATAGACAGATGATCTATCATAGAGCGGCACCGACGAGCATCGAGCATTTATATAAACGTAGTGGCACTATCTCTGTAGCCATTTATTTTTGTGCAATAATAATTTTAAGTTACAATAATATACTGATTTGGTGCTATGTCCTGTGCATAATACCTGAAATTAAAAGTTACTTAGGTACCTGTTTATTCAAGTTTCAAGTAAAAAGTTGTAACGGGTCTATCCGCGAACCTTTCACTAATCCTTTTGAGGAAATTTACTTCTTGTAAATGTTGTTCTATTGAAAACTTTCTCCCAAAGAAGAAGGCATGGTTTATATAAATGAAGGCTTATATTTAAGCATTTTTAGGTACGAGAGAGATGTTAGGATTTAGATGATAGAAGTTAGTGATTAGTGATTAACGGAAAGTGGTTGAAAGCTAGTCGAGAGGGGCTCGACGGTTGATTGCTTAATATTTAAGATTGTTAATTGACGATTTAGTTAATAAGTTATAATTGAATAATACCGACCAGAGGTCGAATAGCCGAGAAAGGGATTACGGTAATTCAGACCGCAAGTAATCAAAGAGTTCCAAGCGTAAGTTGATTGAATCATTATAGATTATTAAGTATCCTTTCTACCGGGCAGTTCCTCCTATACTTTATAGAAGTGTGCATTTCCTACCCTGGGTTGTTGAAATTTAGCAAAGGAATAATAAACTAGTTTGTTCTGACTGTGTCTGATCTTTATTCTAACTCCCAAACACCAATGAATGGGGCGGCCCGTTCATTACAAAGTAAGTAGCAATTAACATTTCTAAATTATTTAAGTAGGAAGATATTAAAGTTATGAGTAAGTATTTTCTGTTTTTTGAATTTTTCATAGATTGAAAACATCAGGTTTTCCTGTAAATATGTATGTTGTCTTAAAATTTGTGATGAATAACTTAATTACTTCTATAGAATGGAAAAAAATAACAATCATTTTATGTGGATTATGGAAATTTCCTGTGAATATTATGGATAAAATTAAAGTGGTCTTGATTTTCGTAATAAATAGGTTTTTTTAAGTATAGGTAGTAACAGCAAATAATAGATGACAACGAAAAAACAATATTTATTTAAGTAGGGCAAATAATTCTTAAGTTTTTATTTTTATAAAAACCCCTTTAAACTGATGGGGCAATATATAATAATAAGCGTTTTAGGTTTTAACGAGTGTAGACAATAATTTGTTTTTTTTTTAAAATAAACTAGGTACTTTTTTAGAAGCCTCTAATTATTGACCTAAACTTTTAAATTTATTTTCAGGAAAATCAAGTCCTTAGTTAACAATATAAATAAGTCTAACACACAGAAAATATAAAAGTGGAGCGGAAAAACGTTACTGTTAAGGCTACACGGTACTCTACAAGTCTCAAATATACCAAAAAAAAATTTTTTTGTATTTTCTTGTGGCCCATATCATTGTGCAGCTTGCCACCACATTTAAGATCTGATAACAAGTTAACTTTTTTTTAAAGATATTTGAAGTTTTCTGAGCTTAGGTTTTGGTTTCGGTTTCATTTTAAAGCACTCTTAAAGTAATTAAGATATATATTATAAATGCGAAAATTTGTTTGGATGTTTGGTCGTCTTTCACGCAAAAACAACTGAATGGATTTTAATGAAACTTTAGAGTAATATAGCTTATAAATCAGAATAACACATAGACTATAATTTATAGCATAGGCTATAATTTATAAAGACATTGTGTGAAGTGTCCAAAATATAGCGATTTTTGTCAAGTAAGTAGGAAAAAATTCTGCCATCTGCAAGCAATTCTGGCATGCGCTTCAAAAAAGCCCGCGACAGCATATATTTATCTTTTATTCGTGAAGAAACACTTTTTGTTCTGTCTACGCAAGGCGCTGGTTTCTAATTTATTCCTGTGATCAGTGTAATCCCTATTTATTTTATTTCAGAATAAAACTAAGTTTTGAAGGGACATGTTGTTTTAAATCTCTCTTTAGATAACTACTATTGATTTTTTTCATGTGTGAACCATAAGAAATTGATCCTTATATCAAAATAAATACTTTTATCGCTTCTGGTACTTAAAGTAAATAAACATTGTCTTTCACACTACATCATTTGGACAAATTTGCATAATTTGTTTGTGGTTAGTAGTTAATTATAACGCTATAATTTTAATTGAATAGGCAGATATTGCATTTTTTTAAGTATAAAAATAATAATAATTACTGTATTGTATTTTTTGGACTGAGTGATTGAGTAAATATTAACGTCGCACTGTTCAGCTACACAAGGGCTTTTGGCGACGGACCATGTAATTTTGAACCATGGTCAAGTAACGTGGACGACACCTGAACTGGCACACCCCTCTCCTAACTACTATACCACACCAACGGGAGGACGTTTGAGCTCTCGACAGATTTAACCCTTTATAAGTACCACTCACTTTAAAATAACATAGATTGACCGATTTTACGAATATTCTGACAATACTTAGCAGGAATATTCTTTGAAATCCACTCTTCCAAGATATATGGCAGCACGTGTTCTATGACGAGCATTTTAGCGGGGAAGGCGAATAGTTTTGTAGCAGAAATTGCATTTTCAACTGACGGCGTTTTCAGCTGATTGCGAAGATTATCATTTTTGTCCCAAAAAAATAGTTAATGTCAAAATTTGTCTTTTGTTTTTTGTATGTTAATGAGACCCTAGAAAACGATCTGACTATTTATTTTAAGTGAACGGTGTATATAATTAATTTTACTGTGGAATATCTTTAATTAGCTCTAACGGATTAAATATTCCAAAGTTGAGTATTTTGTTTATGTATATCCCTTAATTTTCAATGTAGTGATCAAAAAAAAAAAAAAACCTCCTGAGAAAAACTGCAGTAAATCATAATGCGGTAGATAAAGGGTTAACGTGCATCGTGCACCCCTACACCGCGGATCTTTCAAAGCTCTAATAAAGCTCGAGCAATGAAAGTAGCTAGACATTTGCCAACTTGACTCTATCGTCAACATTTCACTATGTTTTTCATTGAATCGCTATTATAATTTAAGAAACGGCGTTGCTCGCAAATATTACAATTTTAACATAAAATAAATACAACAGAAAGTAATATTAACGTATTACACTTTCAGATATAAGTTATTTACACTATTTTAAGCGCTGATTACACAAAACTTTTAACAATGTATTACTTTTGCTGAGCAGAGTTCAGTTTAGGAAGGTATTTTCAAAATCGATCCTCAAGAGAATTACGGGGAGTTATAAATAAAAAAATCCTTTTTATCAGCTATTAGATCTACAGACTTAAAATTTAACAAAGGTGTTTTTTTTCCTTTTTTTTTTTTTTTTTTTTGTTTAGCTGAGATATGCAAAAAGCTTTTTTTTTGTTTAATTTGCAATTCACGTAAAATTAACTCATTAAAAACTTCTTTATCCTTCAATCTGTATTGTTTAATTTTTCAGTTCACCCGTGCGAAGAACGGGTATACCAGCTAGTTAGAAATATTTTTGAGTACAATGAACTCTTTAAGTGGGAAATGGTTATTAATATCAATTTTCATTACTAAAATCATTTCAGCTTGATTATGTTTTGAGTTCTTTGAGTTGTTACTTAATTCAGATTGATTTCAAGACCAATTTTTGTTTAAAAAATAGTTTATATAACTTAGAAGCTTTATTATCAATTTTTTTCAAGTAGAGAAAATGCCACGGGGGGGTCAAAACTTTCTCAGGTTGCTATGAGAAACAATATTTTGAAGGGATGGAATATTACTGAATTTGATACATCTAAAAACGCCCTCAGTTGATACTGCAATTAGACTTCCAAATACAAGTATTCTGAATACAAGACTTGCAGATAAAATTGAATATATTCATTATATATCAAGCTCCATTATAGTAAACATACACTGTAGTACTATATAATACTATTTTTAAGTCGTACACCACACACTCAAACTTGCTAAACTGCCCCAAATTAAAACTGGAAAAAATTAAATTTTATGTAAAAAGCTGGCGAATTTTAGCTTTAGTTGTAGTATTATTGTGCACATAAATGCTTTGTCTTTTAAAACTTTGATGAAAATAATAGGTTAAGATTAAGCTGAATAACCTGTAACAAAGCTAAATAGGTAACAAATGTTATCAATATTATGCAAAAATATATTTTGAATTAGAAAAAATGTTTTCAGTCATATTAAACTAAAGTAGTGTTTTAACGTAGAAATATTACATTGGGAAATAACATATTAAAAAATTAGAGCTTAACGGGCATTATAAGTTTTTGTTTTATGCCTTTACAAACTTTAAATGCATTTTTCTCAGACTTTCAACTTTGAAGGTATAAGTGTATTCTAAACCCTAAAGCTTTTTTTCTGTTACAGATAGAATCTTGAAATTTTTTGTCTGTACTCCCAAACAAATGCACTTTAAAAGTTAGTATGGATTTAGGTCTGAGATCTCTAGTTATTTCTTCAAAAAATGCTTAAGTTAATATTTTAAAAAATTTCGTGTTTTTTTCCAGGTTTAGCTGGAAAAATGATTATTAAAAATCAACAAGGGAACAGTTTTTGAAATACATGCTAACTTTTGTTTTCAATAATCCAAAGAAAATAAATAATTTAAAATTACTAAACAATTTTAAAAATTGAGCATTTTATAAAAATTTGAAAAAACTTCAAAAATTCCTAATTTTTTAAAATTGTAAAATAATGGCTGGTAAAATTGACATTTTCCTCTTACAGAATCAGTTTAATAATATAATCTAAATATAAAACATAAATTATTTTTACTGTTAATGTCACCAAAAACAATTTTTGAAAAAGGGTACCTGTGTAGCCTTAAATGAAAAAAAAAAGAAAATTAAATATGTCAAAATTTCAACTTTTTTTACAATGGAACAAAGTAACAAGAATATAACAAACACAGATACATTAACAAGTGAAAGGTAAAGGAACTTAGCCAAAGAAAACTGAAAAACCCCAAAAGCAAATATTAATGATGAAAATATGCAAAATCTCGATTACCAGCAGCCTTCTGAAAAAGATATTGTTCAGCCAGAGGACATGAGTAATGCCAGAACAGAAAAGTGTTTAGAAAATGTTGGGTTTGAGCTTGAGAAGTACTTGACGTGGGTTCATGGCCTAAATCGCTAAGTAATAATTTTATTGATTATATTCTTTCGCCTGTGAAATGAGTTATTTTCAAAATAAAGATCCAAACAATATATATTCTTTTTCTGTAAGAGAATACAAAGAACAAAAATGATCATTTTCAAATAATCCTTTCATTGATAAACTTAAAAATGGCCAAGTGCTGGAAAGATCTTGTCTATGTTATTGGTAGTGTTTTTTGTTTGACCTACAAACTTTTTTGTAAAACAAATTCTCAATACACCACCGGCTTTTCTGATTGGAAACACGTAACACGTTGTTTAGAAAATCATGAAAATACTATTGAACATAAAATTTCAATGTTAATTTGGTTGACACGAAAAGAAAATAAGTCTGTTTTAGATAAACAGTCGAAGGAGCAATTAAGAAGAGATACAGAATATTACCACAATGTCCTCAAACGTGTTGTTGCGGTAGTTAAGTATTTGGCTATTAGAGGTTTAGCATTTAGATACAACGAGGAAGTTTTTGGTTCTCCTCATAATGGTAGTTTTATTTGTTCCCTGGAACTGCTAGCAGAGTTCGACCCATTCATTCGTTAACATATTGAACTGCGAGAATTACGACCGAAATCTTTAATATCGTACTTATCACAAAAACAATATATGAGCAAATAATTGAGATCATGGGCAAGCACAATTCATTAAAACAATTACAACTCAAGTAAATAACGATGACACAAAGAACTATTCAATTGCGATGGATTCAACACCAGATTTGACCCACAATGACCATCTTGTGGTTATACTACGGTATTGTTTTCGGGTAAAAGTGTATGCAAGATGTGTCTCATTAATTAAGTTTAGTAGTCACACTGGCTTATTTAATTCTCTACTAGAAGTTTTAGAAACAAATGGACTGCTATTGGATAATTGTAGGAGGACAGTCATTTGACAACGTTGCCAATATGTTCGGACGATGTAATAGTGTGCAAGCCGTTATGAAAGAAAAAAATAACTTTGCTAATTATGTGCCGTGTGCTGAGCATTCTCTTAATCTGGTTATGCAGAATGAGTTAAGGTTATAACTGAAATCGTGAACTCTTTTGGTTTAGTGTAACAAATATATGTTTTCTTTTCTGCTTCGATCCATAGGTGGGCACTTCTAATCGTGAAATCAAACTGAAATTACCTTAATAAGAAGTTTAAATCAAACCAAATAGTCTTGTCACTACGATGCTGTTGAAGACTTAAAAGGTAATTCTGGTAATATCCTGAATGTTCTTAAGACATTTAGTGACAATGAAATGAGAAAATTGATTTTCGAAAAGATGCAGTAAATTTATTTAATACATTAACAAAAAACTCAAGACTGCAATTTTAATTATATTTTGGGAAGAAATTTTAGGAAGATTTAATTCAGTTAACAAAAAATTATAGAGACTCTTGGTTTTGACATCTATGAAGGGAATGTTAATTATGTCATTAGAAACGTTTATAAGCAATGTACGACATGAATCAGATAAAAAACTACAGGAGCATCAAGACGCAGCCAAAAAAGTTAAGTCCTAGTTTAGAGATAGAATATAGCGATGTGAATAAGAAACCGGTTATTTCAAAACTTGTGGATAAATCCACAGAAAAAGCTGTGTATGGGACAGAAAAATTTAAAAGAGACACGCTTATCGCTGCGTTAGATAAGCTAATTCTTGATTTAAATACAAGAAGTCCAGTATATGCAGAATGTAGTAAGAAATTTAAATTTTTGATGGATTTGCAAGATCAACGTAAGGAGAAAGTCGATTTGGAGAGTGTACGCGCTATTATTGATTACTATTCAGATGACGTGGACCAAACATTTAGTAAATGAAGGTGTTCAATTCAAAACTTATCTAAAGCAAGCTGAGCTAGAGTCCTATACTTGTAGTGATATGTTCAATTTAATTTTTGAAAAGAAATTTGTGGACATTTTTCCAAATTTGTCTACCATTCTAAATATTTTTATAACGCTCCCTATTACTGGTTGTGAAGCGGAGCGTGCGTTCTCTAAAATGTCCTATACAGAAAACACATATATAGGACAACAATGACAAATATACTAGGCTTAATTATTTATCACTTCTTTCTATTAATACTAATCTCACCAAAGACTTAAAATGTGATCAGCAAATAAAAGAATTTGCAGCACAAAAGTGTACAAAAGTTTTTTTTGTAAATTATGTTATTGCTTATAACGTATTTAAATCTTTTGAAATAAAAAATAAAAAAAAAATCTTTTTTCGTATATTTTAAGTTTTTCTGTACAAAATATTTTGAGGAAAATGGCAAAAATTTTAATTACTTAGGGGCCCCCAGATATCGTTAGCCCAGGGCCCCCATAGGTCACGGTCCGGCCCTGAGCGTACTACACAATAGAACATTTTGAAACAATTCGATTCCCGTGATAATGCGTGAAGAATCAGAGAATAAAGGCCAATTGTTTAGATTCACAGTCTTATTATCAAGGCCGGTTTTCCGCTTAGGCACACTAGGCAAGTGCCTAGGGCGCAAAAAATTGGAGGGCGAAAAAAGAGAAAAAAATTAAAATTACTGAGAATGTATACCGTCTAGCGCAGCGATACTCAACCTGCGGCCCACCGAGCCTTTTTTCAAGGCCCGGCCTGAGAAATTTACTTAGTTAAGAACATTGCATTAAAAATTTGGGTGAGAAATTTTTTGGCAATAAATCAAATATATAAATTTTGCTTTTTTGCTGTCGGTGTCGTACCGGTACGAATTGATATTCTTTTTCTATTTGAAACGGTTACATATATCAAATGAATTACATATATAATTTATTATATGTAGGGGTGTATTTGATCTATACAAGTGGCTTTTCTTTTGTTGTCTAGGGGTGATGTTCAGGATCTTGATATTCAAAGAAATAAGCAGATTTTAATAAAATTACTGTTTAATGAAACATTAGATTATTTCCAATTAAATACTGATTACAAACTTTATGAGTTATTTCACGGAGCATACTCTCAATCGTCACTAAGCCTCGTGACACCCACGTTGACCTAAAAACGTGACCTCTCGTTCGTAAAATGGAGCCTGTCCCTCCGACGTCTCTCTCGCTTCCTGTCGCTTTCTCTTCTCTCCCAAAACCCACAGTTTCGGGAGGGGAAATGCATATATTTGCTGGTAGCGCCATCTATTGGTGAGGTTGTAACCTCACTGATCGGAATATATTTATATTCCCTAATACTTTAAATCCTACAAACTCGGTCAATCCTGACTGTCGATGACCTCAGCGACGCTTGAGAATGCTCTCATGATTACGTATCGTATTACATTACAAAATATAAGAAAAAGTACACAACATGATTGCATATCGTATTACATTACAGCATATAAGAAAAAGTACACAACATGCATAAGACATATAAAGTGAAGGGTATACTCTACAGTTATTAAAATTAAATGTATACATTTGTAATTACTGTTCTATCCATGAGAAAAATACTTCATTAAATCAGCGGAAGTAGCAATTACATTTGGCAAAGCATGATCTCCTACTTTCTCAATTGTATATCTGTCTCTAGGTTTGACTTCAGTAATTTGATATGGTCCGAAAAATTTGGGTCTAAGTTTAAGGCCTCCACCAAATTGTGTACGTTGGACCGCTACCAAATCACCAACTTGGTACTCGAGAGCCTTTTTCCTTTTCTTATTATGTTTTCTTGGATATATAGTACACGGGATGCAGCCTCCCATCATCTGCCTCTTGGATTTTGAGGATGTTTCGTTTTGCATCTTGGCGCATGCTTTCTCTTTGATCTAAATATTGTTTTTCCGCGTATGATAAGCGACGAGCTGGTTGAAAGACTGGGATATCATCGTTCAGTATTATCCTCTTCGTCACATCTGTGGATTCAGTCTTCTCAGGTTTGTACGATGAAATTATTCTGGTTAGATCATTTTTCACTTGTGAGTCAAGGATGTGACTGAAATCTAACTCATCTTCAGGATGTACTCCGGATATTTGCATTAGCCTTGCCTTTTCCTCATGCTTATGGAACATAACACCATCTTGGGTGAAATTCAAAGAAGCCTGTCCCAAAATGTCTGC
The DNA here is from genome assembly GCA_019973955.1 of Trichonephila inaurata madagascariensis. Lineage (NCBI taxonomy): Eukaryota > Metazoa > Arthropoda > Arachnida > Araneae > Nephilidae > Trichonephila > Trichonephila inaurata. The sequence continues at coordinate 76,371 of BMAV01010222.1, forward strand.
ACCTATAATGACTTCAAAATTGAACTGTTTGGTTGGCACCACATGCCACGTTAAAGAATATTGATCTTTGTCCAAGACAAAATCATACTCGAAGGAGCTCTTGGTTACTATTTCAGTTTGTCCTAAACCGTATAACACAGTGTTTATCTTGGATAGTCTTGAATGGTCAATAATCTTCGTGCTTACATCTTCGCGGATTAGACTAACTGTACTACCAGTATCTATAAGTGCCGATACAATTTCATTGCCTAACCTAATGTTTTTTAAGTGTAGTCCTTTCTTCGGTGTGACAGAACAGCTTTGTACTTGGGAATTGGGTTTTCTCTTTTGATCTCTTTCCTTGCTTTAGGGCAATTAAAACTCAAATGATCTAAGGAATGACATATGTAACATTTCCTAGGTGCTCTTCTATCAAAATCTCTACTCGGAGGTGTGTCTAAATATCTTCTTTCAGGATTGAAATTTCCTGTTCTCCTTGTATTGTGATTATCAAATTTTCTGAAATGCTCCGCTTGATTCGATCCCCTAACTTCAGGTCTTGGAACAGTTGTTAAAGTATGTGTTTTCAGTTTCAACGTCCTACGGACATCCTCAAATTCTTCAAGTCTCTCGGCTAATTCAACTGGGCAGTTGATACTTGGCCATTCGTCTAGGTGACGTTCTTTGAGTTCAACAGGGGCTCTTTTCTTCATCTGGTCTGCTATCATCAGACACCGTAGTTTGTCAAATGTTTTTACGTCCAATCCTTCAATTCATCCATTAAAAAATGTTTTAATTTCTTGGTAGAAATAACGCCATGTTTTATCCGAACTTTTCTGACGTGTAACAAATAGCTGCCTGAACTTCTCTGGGGTCAATTTAAACTTTTTCAAAAGCAAAGGCCTCACGTGGTCATAATCCCTCGCCTCTTTTTCAGGTTCTCTAGCCATCAACTGTGTGATTTTCTGTGGGAGTAGGCCTAACAGGTGTGAGACCCAAAACTCTTTCGGCACATCCATCATACGTGCTTGGCGCTCAAATAATATTAAATATGAGCCGATATCCTCTTTCATATCAAATTTATGTAGCTGTTTGTTCAATTCATTAGTAGGTGTACGATTATTCCTACTCAATATTTCCTGATTTAATCTGATCTGAGCTTCGACTCTAAGTTTTTCTAACTTTAAATTATCCCGTCGTTTCCTTTCTTCTAATAATTCTCTCTCCTTTCTTTCTTCAACGATACCTTCATACGTCAATTTGGTATCTTCCTCATCGTACCCTGCACTTTTGGTTATTAAATTTTTTAACATTGGCTTAGTCATGTCGACTGTCGCCTCTAAACCTAACTCTGTAGCTAACTCTAACAAATCCTCCTGTTTCCCTTTTAATAAGAAAGACATTTTTTCCCCTTTTTTTAATTAAGGAGTTAAGATTTTATACAAGAATGATTATACTGGAGAATAGCAGGTATAGTACTAAATACTGGGAAATGTAGGGTGCTAACTCTGCTAAATTTTACCCACACTTCTACTAAACATATCAAAGTTATGCAAAGAAAATTTTCAATTAAAAATTTCCAAAACCAATGTAAAATTCAAATAATAATATATCATGCATCAATAACTTAAAATATATCAAGTAATAATTTAAATTAGGATATATAATTCAAAATTAATAGTTATTAAATGCAATTTCAAAAAGAAAGAAAAAAATATGAAAGTATATAATGGCAAAATCAGGTAGATAAATATGTTCATACAAAATTATAGAGGATAGGAATAACAAAAATCAATTTCGTTTCAAATATTTGCTCGGATTAAAAAAACATAGATTCAAAAAGGAAAATCATCAAAATACTGATTGTCAAAAAACATAACAGATAAGTAAACATAAATAAGTCTGACCTTGACGTCGAGTTGAAAACTTGGCCTGAGAGGGGAAGGGAAACTAATACTTCCTTCTTTTCCTACGTCACAAAATTCGGTTACTCCATCAACCTGATCTGTTTTGTCAATAGTTATTGCTCCCGTGCAAAATGGCGGAAACGAGGTTTTTACACAATATTGAACACTATTAACTTTCGCGCACACACAAATCTTCACAATTTCAAAATGCAGGGACTGCACTTTCCGCTTGGCCAGGACGGCATTCACTGAAGAAATTCCAATACCGTGGCGGCACTGACTGAAGAAAAAATATTT
>BMAV01010222.1:84129-100724 GCA_019973955.1 Trichonephila inaurata madagascariensis
ATCCCAACCACAAGCACATAGATATCAAATACATGGGGGGGGGGGGGCACGCCAATTCGATCGACACCCATATAGCCAAGATCTCTCAGTAACTTCCAAAGTTATTAGACAACAGTGTGCGCGCACATCGTAAAAATTTACTCTCGTCATTTTTCCCTAACGCGCGAAAAGAAGTATAACTTCAAAAAGTCTTTATATCGAACTTGTTCCTTCATTTTTCGATTATCCTTCACCGTTAAAATTTCTTCATTGCGCTATTTTGAATAATTATTTAAATATATATTCCCAAAAGTATAATAATTTTTTTTTAAAAATATGAAAATACAGGTGTGTTACATTTCATAGAAGATGAAGGAAACGCGCGAATACAAGACATTCCACAATTCATGTAATTCCAGATATGGTTGGTTCTGTTATGTTTGTAAAGCAAGATAGTTGGCAATCAACTTTAAAATATTTTAACTCTAATTGTTTCGATATACAAATTAAAAATAAAATGTAGCGTTGAAATAATTTTCATTACAATATCTGTGAACATTTTTAAACCTCTTCTATCCAGAAGTCTCAAATATTTTGTCCCTTCGACATTTTCTGAATCGAAATTGATTTTTTTTATCTACAACAAATCTATATTTATAATCGTAGCATTATAATTTTATATTATGAACGCAATAACCCGCTATGTACTTTAAACTTGATACTCTTCTATTGAAATATCACATCTGATTTATTTTTAAATTCCCTAGGGATTGTGTCTCTTTTGAAGTTTGCATCAACTGTTCATCTTTTGGGAAACAAAAAACCGAAACGTATGGTTGCCAAGTTTATTAGATGACCAGTTAGGCACACAACAATAACGATGCATTATTATAAAATGTGTGCAGCTTTAGGGTTAAGTTATTAATGAAATTTCTAATATTTTTAAGATAATTAAGATTTGACAGAATAAACAAAACTCTAATTTCGCTTATAAAACAAAATATCTAAAATTTATACATAATTAGGGATGTTGGCAAAATGCATCAATTTATTATATCGTGCCCTCAAAACTAAAAAGAAAGAAATTCAATAATGACACAAGAATAAAGTTATACGAAAATATAAATATCGTAACACCTTTCTTTATAGTTATTCCTACTGATATATATATATATCTTGAGTAATAAATACACGTGGGAAGATTAACTTAAACAAGCATACAAGAAGGAAGACTGAGTACTACTCAAAACCCGGGGAAAATGTTCCTCATTTGGTCACGTGGACCAAAGAGGGACGGCCTTGGAGGAAGGGGTGGGCGAGAAGAAATTCCCGACTAAGACGAAAAAAGCCGTATGAGTGTCACAAACCCGAGCGTAACCTTCATTCAAGTTCACTCTCCAGGAAAACGCGCTAAAAGAAGTTATCACTTCAAAAAAATGGGGAATGAGCCTCGAGCATCACTGCGGGTGGGAAACAAATATAACTCATCCCTAAACCTTATCTTAAAAAAATTAAAATTATTTTGAAATCAAAGTATTAAAAAATTAAGAAATATTAAATGTTTACATTATTTTTACATAGTATGATACATTTTAGTATTTATTTATATTATGATGTTAAATAATGCTAAAATAAATTAAGTTGCTGAAATGAAATATAATTAATTATAATTGCAATTTTCCTGTTCTCTAAGTACCATGAAAAACTATATTTAACATTATATAAACTTAATAATTAAAAATTAACCAGTAACAATAAAAAGGGCTGATTAAATATAACGATTAAAAAAGACCGACTTTTCCCCCTGCAAATTATTATAATTTCGCAACATGTGTTTATTTAAATTTATATATACGGTCAGATATAAAGTCACATTAACTGGTACTACAATAATTCAGAATTACGAGATCAGTAGACTATCCAAATTAAAATTTATATTTTTATGTGATTCTGACCAATTGCTGATATTTCTAACTAAGCAGTAATAATCAAACAAAAAAGAAATTTAAATTTTATAGAATTTTACTGATTGAGGTAAAAACTACAGTATTAAAAAAAAAGAAGAAAGATTTTTGTATGAGAAATAAAAAAATCCAATTATTTTTTTTCATTTTTTACAAATTTAGAGAAATACATGATTGTCACTCAGTTAAGTATATTAATTTTATAAACTTTTCTCATTTTTACATCCTACTCGTATCCACAAAGTTCCTTACTTTATTATCCCCTCAGGGGGCTCACCTTCTTTAGGTGGGTACGGGTGTCACAATCCCGAGGTACCCTAGTGATCTTTTCCTTTTCCCAGGGTGTTTACTATCTTTGGTAAACACGGGTGTCACGACCCCGGGGTACCCCAGTGATCCTTCTCTATTTTCGACCCTCCATCTTGTCATCCAATTTCTCCTTTTCTTCTTTTCCTGTCCAGACCACAGACCTATGAATGTTTGGCGCAGTATAGCCAAAACTGGCTCTTGCGCCATAAAACACCAAACTCATCATCATCATCATCATCACCTTATTTTATTATTCTGATACTTTAGTACTTAGATGTTACATATGACAGAATTGCGCGCAAGCGAATGTCGTATGCTATAAATCATACTGTGTATAATATTCTAAGGTAATAAGTTTACCAATTAATTGATATCTTTTAAATAATTTTTTTTTTACTAATTTTTGTTTAAAGTTTTGAAATCAAGAAAATTCTATTAATCATATTTTTATTGGCTCTATGGTCTATAAACAAATCTAAAATTAATGCTATCATATTTTAAAAATTGGTTGTGACCTCTGAAAAACTCTTGTCATGTTGATTAAAATATTCTTTCTTGTTTTGCAAGGAGAAAAGTGTTTTTCAGAACACATTCTTTTTTTCAACCTTTTCAGTTTTTACAACATTTAATTTAAAATTTTGCAGTTTTTTTTTTTTATAATATTCAACCTTTAGTAATAATAAAATATTTTTAAAATCATTTTCTGAGTTTTTGAGATTTACATGTTTTTAAATGTTTATTAACTTTTATTAGAAGACAATGGATTAAGAAGAGCATTTTAAGGTATTCGACTACGTTCGGAACCATGATTTTAAAAAAGTGTATAAATGGATAATTTGCATGACATTTAGTGTCACTTAGATTAGAATATATGTATAAAATTGTTGTAAGGACATTTTGACAAAAAAAAAAAAAAAAAAAATTTTTTTAAATAAAATTTTTTGGAAAAAAAATTAACTTAGAATAGCTTTTATTCAAAATGTTCTCCTTTTATAAAAAATGCTTCTAAAAATAATAATATTTCGCTCTCTTATATAAAGTAAAGACTTCTCCAGAGAGTCTGGACTATTTTTTTTTGGAAAAAATTCACATTATTTTCACAGTTACAACCAATTAAAATAATTATCGGTTTTTTCTTAAAACTTCTCCCCTCTGTTGTCGTAAAACATGGATAAACCCACTTCTAAGTTATATATTTCTAAAATTGTAGTTGAGCCTCAGTACAGAGGTCTGAGCTATATACAGGCAAAATATTATTATAATAGAAGCATTTTTCACAAAAGGAGAATATTTTGAAAATTGGTCATTCTGTGTTCATTTTTTGTCAAAATATTGTTCTTAAAAAATTTTTTATTGTAATAATATTCTTAAAATAGTTTTATATACATTTTCTAATATAAGTGACACTAAATATCATAAATATTATCCATTTATACGCTTTTGCAAAATCACGGTTCCGAACGTAGTCGGATATCTTAAATGTTTATGAATTTTTATTAGAAGAGACACAATGGATTAAGGAGCGTATAAATTTTGTTATTTCATCATTGTCTGAATGCAAATTCTATTTCAATTTTTACATGGATATTTAAACTATGTCAATCATAATTTTTGCTATAATTGTAGTTGAATATGGTTCAAACATTGAATTATAAATTTTACAAAATGGAAATCACTCATTTCCATTGAAAAGAATTTTTACATCTTATATCCTGTTTAGAAAAAAAAAATATTTTAATTATTTTACACAAATATAAATAAAAATGTAAAAAAAAAAAGAAAATTATGTAGGATTTGAAAAAGGCATTAGCAAATTCTAGAGTTTTTTTGTTTTGAATTGTGTTAATTAGTTTTATAAAAAAGTACTAAATTTTGGAATGTTAATTTAAGATAAATATGTTTTTATATCCCTAATGAACTCTTGATTGATCCATTCCCTGTTTAGGCAAAGTGGTGCAGATAAGATATCAATTTACAGTCACCCCTTTCCAGGAATCCTAGGAGTACTGATGTTGAAAATTCCAGATTTATTATATGTGGATAATTCGAGATTTATTTTCAACACATTTATTATCTGGAGTGAGTTAATATTAACGTCACACTCAGTTACTCGGGGGCTTTTGGAGACGGACCTCGTAATTTTGAACCATGGTCAAGTGACAAGGAGGACACCAGAGCTGGCACCTTCTCTCCCAACTACCACACCACGCCAACGGGAGAATGTTTTAGCATCGATAGATTTTTCGTGCATCGCCCCCCTACATTTCGGGTCTTTAGCGGTACTGGGCTCGAACTCATGGCACGCTGGCCATGAGTCCATTACCTTGACCATTAGGTTACCGGGGCCACTTTTATTATCTGTAGCAGAAATGAATTTTCTTATATTATTCACAAACTCGTACAAAATCAACAGTTTTTTGTAAATCGTTATTTTTTTCGAAAATCTGTAAATAAAAAAAAGAGAAAATTAATGAAAATTGCAAACTGTAAAATACTGTACTGTAAGTATACATTCCCTTCCAAATTGTAACACAAATTCCTTCTAACTATTATATTGAGGGGAAAAAAAACCCCAATATGAAATAATCTCTATGTTGTAAAAAATAAATCTTCTCTGAATAAATATAATGGAAGAAAATTCAGAAAATCATTTGATTACTTCGAAAAATCTGAGTGGTTAACTCTTTTAGAAATTAAGGTAAGATAGAGAATTAATAGCCCTTATAATTTGGCTAAGTCCGCTTCAACGAAAAATCAAATAAATAAAATCTGGCGGGCTTATGAAAACTTCGATACGGCTTAAATATCTAACAAAAACTTTAAAATATATTTCTATTACGGTAAAAAAAATAAAATTCTTATTTGGCAACACTGTATCTGTCAGTTTGAGACAAAATGTTTGAAAAACATCTTGTCAAATTAAGGGTTAAAGAAATAATAGAGATTTAGGATAGTAAGATATATACGCGCGAGAATTATAGATTAGATTCTGTTTCAATGTTGACTAGACATTCTGCATTGATTATACTAAAATGTGAATTTTTCCATAATAATAAATAAATATTTTCCTTTGTGCTGGCAAAAAACTAAAACTATGTATAATTTGATATTTGTCTCGTATTTGTAAAAATAATGTAATTCAGCTTCGAATTTAAATAATAATTCTTTGTTTTGAAAAAAAAAACTTTAAATTTAACTTAGTTGACATATACATGAAGTTATTTATTTATCTAATTTTGAGATAAAAAAAGTTTAAAATGGTAACGGTAATTTTAAACAACGGTAATTTTTTTTAAACAAAAGATGTAACAAAAATAATGCTTAAATATTTCTCGCAAAAAGGAAAGAAAATGAAAAAGACAATTTTTTTTAAAAAAAAACCCATAATTTTTAAGATATTTTATCAATCTCCGTAATCTGTACAAAGATTGAAAAAATTACTTAAAAATTACGGTTTTTTTTTTAAATAGTGCTTTTCGTTTATTTCCCTTTTTGCTAGAATTAACATACTTTTTTTTTAGTCGGATACGTGTTTAAATAATTTACTAAAAACAGTGGAACGAAAAAGGTTAAAATTAAAATAAAATATCAAAATAATTTTATCAGACCGTTTTCATTTTTTTAATGTTTTTTTCATTACATGTATATATATGTGCAAGGCGTTCCCCCATACTTTTTTTCTAACTTATATATATTTATATTGTAGGAATGGATGTGCACGTTATCATATCCTTCCTATATTCCCTTAATGACGTAAGGCCAAGAGAGCGCCACCTAGCTGACAAGGCGGTTCGAGAATAAAGAGACTACAGACGAATAGGACGATGGCGCGGGAAGACAGGGAGAGAGACGACGCAGAGACGGGACGAGACAGAAGGGACGAAGGTGCAGCGACGAGACGCCTGGTGGAATCCAACCACCCGATAACTTTTTACTAAATTTTAGCCCTCCCTTGTAGATAATTCCCCTAAATAAATGCATACTTAATTCAATCTGGTCGTTGTCACTCTCTATATGGGGGCTCGGCCTTTCCCTTAACTTAAAATCCCCTAGAAAACCGAAGCAAGAAAAAAAGGAAAAAAAAGAGGACGATGACGATTTTCTTCAATTTAATGTCCTTTCCAACTTATGCCATACGACGCTTTTCTTCAATTTAATGTGCTTTCCAACTAATGTGGTGTGACGCTTTCCTTCAATTTCAAGTGTTGTGCGAAATTTCACGAGGAAAATTCAGGATTGTGAAGTTCGATAATTTCGCCGACATCGACATTTTCTTCAAAAATATTATATAATTTATGAAAGTAATATTAAACAAACAAGACGTTGTGTGCAAAGGCTTACCGTGAGTTTTTATTTCCATTATTTTTTTTTTACAAACTCTCAGAGTGATTGTGAAAATGTATTTTGAAACTGCTAATGACTGTGATACGATATTTTTTTTAAACTTGTACAACTGCTACTAGTGACATTTTATCCTAGACTGTTATCCTTTCATAGAGTATTAATTTGTTTTTCTATGTTGAATTATTCTACTCATATATCATTTTAAGTGATCAGCAAATATTTGTATATTTTACGTATTTTGGTTTTATTTGAGTGATTTATTATGTCTTATTTAACACTGAATGATATCCCAGTTATTGCGCAAGTATTGAAATTTGGCAATACTCAAAATGTACAATTATTGTATTCTGTTATATTTAACGATCACCCATTCAGTAGGACCTTTAGAGAACAATTGCGAAATTTTACGGGTTTCGCATCAGATTTTAATATTGAGGACTACTCCGCCATTATTTTAAAAAAATTAAACCTACCTGATTTAATCTGTTTAGCTAATTTTTTACAACTGGAAACAAATGGAACTGCCGAAGAACTTTGTAATAATATTTTGCTTTCACTAGCTGATTTATCCACTTTTCATACTAAACTAAATACACGAGGTGTAGAAGAATGCCCCCCGCGGGTTACAGAAAATTCCTTTGCTTTCCCCCCACTTTCTACAGACAGGAAATCGGCTGACGCCTCTATTTCAAAAGACGATCTATCGTGGCTTTTTGTTAAAGACTTACTTCAAACTCTTCGTTCTTTCAGTGCAGATGACTCATACACAATTGAACATTTTTTTTCTGATGTGGAAGAAAATTTAACGTTTTGCCCAATAACCGAACAACAAAAAATTATTTTTGTAAAACGGCTTTTGACAGGAACTGCAAAATTATTTATTCAATCTCAGCGCGGTATAAACTCTTACAGTTTTATAAAAACACTACTTATTCAGGAATTTGGAAAAAAAATAAATCAAGCTCAATTGCATAGGAATTTACAAAATAGAAAAATGCGGCCTAATGAAACGGTATTCCAATATTTAGTCGCTATTCGGGAATAAGCGAATCGAGGTCAGGGATTTCTTGACGAGACTTCAATTATGGAGTATTGTATTAATGGAATCCCGGATTCTCCTTCAAATAAGCTAATATTATATGGATGTACAACAATTCAGGAATTTAAAGAAAAATTAGGAAATTATGACAAGATATTTCAAAATAAAAGCAAAAATCGCTCTTCTTATGATACGTCGTGTAATCCAAACTTTAGTAGCCACCGCCGTGATGTTGAAAGTACATTTCATAACCATCGATATGATAGATATCCAAAATTCAATGCAACAAAGCCTAATTCAAAATTTGAGAATAAAAATTTTAGAGATAGGAATCACGTAACTTGTTTTAATTGTTCGGGATCCGGTCACATTTATAAATTTTGCCCAGATAAATATCGTGGTCCAAAGTGTATAATATGCGAAAATTTTGGCCATAAATCTGATGCTTGTCCTCAAAAAATATCCCTTCTTCTAATAATGTTGATGAAATTACCCCATTAACTACTATGTGTAAAGAAGTTAAAATTTTATCTAAAAAAAAATATTATTTTTAGTTGATACCGGAAGTCAAGTAACCTTAATGAAAAAAAGTGTATGGAATCAATTAGGCTCTCCTTCTTTAATAAATAGTGGTAATATACTAACCGGTTTTGGCCTTTCAAAAACTCATGTAATTGGTTCATTCAACTCAACTGTTACAATTGACAATCAAGACTTTCCTGTTAAAATTAATGTTGTCCCCAACCACTCAATGAACTTTGATATTATTATTGGTTGTGTGTATATATATAATCTAATCAAACAAGCTAATTTGACTATCACACCTGATAGTGTTATCTTTTCTAAGCCACAAACCGAAATGTCTGACGCTTCACCAGAATCATTTGTTTTCGCAATTACTGACGACATTCCTAAATTTGATATTGGCCTTGAAATTCCAAAACAAACTCGTAACGATGTTGAGGCATTACTCGTATCTTATAGGCCGAATAAAATTAAAACGACGGATATTGAGTTAAGCATTACCGTGACGGACGACAAGCCAATTTATCATTCTCCAAGACGGTTACCTTTTACTGAACGTGATATAGTAGATAAACAAATAGATGAATGGACACAAAATGGTATTATTGAACCATGTTCATCTGATTATGCCAGCCAAGTCCTAGTAGTCCGCAAAAAAGACGGCAGTCCGTGAGTCTGCATTGACTTTCGAAAATTAAATCGTGTGTTAGTTAAGGATCACTATCCTCTGCCCCTCATTGAGGATATTTTAGATAAACTTCAGGATACTAGAGTTTTCAGTACCATTGATTTACGTAATGGCTTTTTCCATGTGCCTGTTAACAGAGTCGCCCATATACCTCCTTTGTAACACAAAATGGTCAATTTCAGTTCCTTAAAATGCCTTTCGGGCTCTCTACATGCCCTTCAACGTTTCAACGTTTTATCAATACAGTTTTTCGTGACTTAATTGTTCAAGGAATTGTTCTCCCTTACATGAATGATATAGTTATCCTTGCTAAAAATGAATCTGAGGCTATTGATAGACTCAAAAAAGTTCTTAAAGTGTCCAGTGATTACGGACTAGAAATAAATTTTGGTAAATGTCAATTTCTGCATAGGAAAATTGAATTTTTAGGCCATATTATTGAAAACAATAAACTTTTCCCTTCCCCTTATAAAACTAAATCAGTTGTCCATTACCCCGAACCAAAAACAACTAAAGAAGTTCAACGCTTTTTTTAGGCCTCACTGGATATTTTCGTAAATTTATCCCTGCTTATTCTGTAATTGCTAAGCCACTTAGTAATCTTTAACGTAAAGATAATCCTTTCAATTTTGATGTAAAACAAAAAGCTTCCTTTGACGAGTTAAAACGTTTGCTCTGTCAGAAACCTGTCTTAGGTATATATCGGCAAAATTGTGAAACTGAAATACATACTGATGCGTCAATCGACGGACTTGCTGCTGTTTTATTACAAAGATCCTCTGATGATAATTCCTTACATCCTATATATTACATGTCTAGAAAAACGTCCAAAACCGAGAGAAAATATACCAGCTACGAACTCGAAGTTTTAGCAATCATAGAAGCTCTCAAAAAATTTAAAGTGTACATTTTAGGAATGCCTTTTAAAATAATTACTGGTTGTAATGCATTTACAAAAACTATGAGTAAGAAAGATCTAAACACACGAATCGCGCGTTGGGCTCTGAATTTACAAGATTATGATTACACCATTTTACATCGCTCTGGCTCACAAATGGCCCATGTTGACGCTTTGAGTAGAATACAGATCTTAACAAATCAGTGTACTGATTCTATAGTGCATAGGATAAAAGAATCTCAATAACTCGACTCACATATTCTTTCCATAAAAGCTCTTCTTCAAAAGGGTCCATTTGATAACTATTGTATTAAAAATAATATATTATATAAATTTATTGACAGTGCCGAAGTCCTTGTTATTCCCGACGAGATGCAGCATCACTTTATCAAAAATGCTCACGACAAAAGACATTTTTCAGTTAAAAGAACTCTAGGAACTCTAGAACATATAAAAAATAATTATTTTATACCACAACTTCAATCCAAAATTGAAAAATATATTTCTAATTGTGTAACATGTATATTGAAAATTAAAAAATCTGGTAAACAAGAAGAATTTCTTCATCCTCTTGTCAAAGATGATATACCTCTAAATACATACCATATTGATCATCTTGGTCCTTTAACAACATCGCATAAAAACTACAAATTCATTTTAGCTGTCATTGACTCTTTCACCAAATTTGTTTGGTTATACCCCACTAAAACTACATCTACTTCTGAGGTAATAAAAAATTTAGACATCCAAAAAACTACATTGGGAAATCCTCGTTTTCTTATCACTGATCTTGGAACTACATTCACTTCCGACGAATTCCACACTTATTGTTCCGAACAAAATATTTCACTTCATATTACTACAGGTTTGCCACGTGCAAATGTGTGTGTGGTCAAGTAGAACGCATTAATCGAACAATTATTTCTGTCTTATCTAAGATGTCAGAAGACGATCCCACGAAATGGTTCAAACATGTTCCTTCACTACAAGAAGTCTTAAACTCAACATTCCAACGAAGCATTAACACCACTCCTTTTGAATTACTCTTTAGAACAATATTCAATAACAAGACTGATTTGCGCGTTCAACAATTAATCAACGAACAGCTACAACTCGAATTTAATGAAAACAGAGAACTCCTACGTAAAGCGGCAAAAGCGCAAATAATTAAAGTGCAAAATGAAAACAAAAAGTCTTATAATCTTCGACGAAAATCTCCTTGTTTATATAGTGTTAAGGACTTAGTTGCTATTAAAAGAACGCAACACGGACCTGGACAAAAACTCTGCAATAAATTTATCGGTCCATATAAAATTACTCAGGTAAAGCCTAACGATACCTACAACGTCGAAAAATGTGGAAATTTTGATGGCCCAACCAAAACAAGTACTTGTGCCGAATACTTGAAACCATGGACACACAAATGAATGTTACATTACAAACGAAAACTTTTACATCTTTTTTTTTTGACATTATCACCATACTCAAGATTGCTTTGTATTGTTTGTCTTCTTTCCATCTGTATACCTATTTTTTATTTTATTTTTATGCTTTATTATTAGTTTTGATTTTCTGATACCTATTTGACTGTTTTAATAATTGTTTTATTTGTAAGTTTATTTCCTCTAGCTTTTCAATTTTATTTCATGACATTTTGAAATACATTGTATTTTACACGCGAGGACGCATGCTTGGTCATGATGGCCGATGAAGGAATGGATGTGCACGTTATCATATCCTTCCTATATTCCCTTAATGACGTAAGGCCAAGAGAGCGCCACCTAGCTGACAAGGCGGTTCGAGAATAAAGAGACGACAGACAAATAGGACGATGGCGCAGGAAGACAGGGAGAGAGACGACGCAGAGACGGGACGAGACAGAAGGGACGAAGGTGCAGCGACGAGACGCCTGGTGGAATCCAACCACCCGATAACTTTTTACTAAATTTTAACCCTCCCTTGTAGATAATTCCCCTAAATAAATGCATACTTAAATCAATCTGGTCGTTGTCACTCTCTATAATACGTTTAATCAAACATTCAAACGTTCAGAAAAAGCAATCGCTACTATAGCTCTCTGCAATTTTTTTTTATTTATTACTTATAGAAATTTGATTTTAATAAATGTAGGGGTGTATTTTATCTATACAAGTGGCTTTTCTTTTGTTGTCTAGGGGTAAGTCACTATGTTCCGGATCTTGATATTCAAAGAAATAAGCAGATAAGTAAATTACTTTTTAATGAAACATTAGATTATTTCCAATTAAATACTGATTACAAACCTTATGAGTTATTTCACAGAGCATACTCTCAATCGTCGCTAAGCCTAGCGACACCCACGTTGACCGAAAAGCGTGACCTCTCGTTCGTAAAACGGAGCCTGTCCCTCCGACATCTCTCTCGCTTCCTCTGTCACTTTTTCTTCTCTCCCGAAACCCACAGTTCAGGGAGGGGGAATGCATATATTTGCTGGTAGCGCCATCTATTGGTGAGGTTGTAACCTCGCTGATCGAAATATATTTATATTCCCTAATACTTTAAATCCTACATAAATATATATATGTTTTTTTAAAAAGGATTATTTCTATTACTTCATTACTAAATGAATTCTTTGTTAATTAAAAAGTACATCGTCTATTATTTTGGATCAAAATACATTTTAGAGACATTTTTAAGCTAACTATATGTAACGATTGATTGATTCAGGAAAAAATCTGAAATCTGTTTTATTACTTTAGATTCTTAGAAACTAACTATTATTAAAAAATGATGAAAGTTTTTTGTGTGTTTTAATCTTAGCATCAGAATCGTTTTCTTTTTATTGCTTCGCATTAATAGAGTTTTTAAATTCTAACACAATATTGTTTTTTATAAGTCATGCATCGAAATTTGAAGCTATATCTTGTCTGTGAGAATGAGGGGAAGGTAGAACAATAATTTTACACTAAAAAAACTGTGTTCGAGCTATAGAGAGGGGGGAAAGAAACCTGTCTTAAATCAAAAATAAGTGGAATGGAACAAATTTCGAAAAGGGGAAATTTTTTGATATAATTTTAGAAATCCCTCACATTGTGCGCGTACAAACACACACACAGAGGTGTTGGTATCATGAGGAAAAGAGAAAGCCCGAGCAACGCCGGGCTAAGCGGTGGAGGGGGGAGTCATTTTGAAAAACAGTATTTGAAGAGCTGATTTTGTGAAGGAAAGGGAAATTTATAAAAGTAGAGAAAGCCCGTGCAACGCCTGGTAAATTCATTTTACACACATACGTAAAGTAATGAACATAACATAATTAATCATATATTATTTTTGAAAAATATAATAAAACTGATGGTGTTTAATTTTTTTTTTAAAAAAGGTTGTTTTATAAATGTTAAAAAAAATAAAATACGACACTTTTATCAATTTCATTTGTCATGCTTTACGTTTATTTTATCAATGCGCATATGAGTGTTAGCCTTTTTTTATTCTGAAAAAACACGATATTTCTTAAAACTGCAACACAAAGAAACTTCGAAAAAGTATATTTTACTGAAGCTCTTACTTATATAATTACAGAAAGTCCGTGCAACGCCGGGCCATACAGCTAGTCTACACTGTTAAAATTCGTAGGTAAACAAACGTATCTATCTATCTATCTATGCGTCCCTATCTTCTCACGAACCGCAGGACGCAGAAACTCTCCAGAGGTACCAAAAGCTCGGGAATGATCCGAGGAATCCGTTTTGACCATTTATATTCCGATATTCCAATTAGCTAAAAACCTTAAAACGCATAGTTAGTGCTATTTTTCACAGCCAGGGGCCAAGTTCATCTTTTTTTTACAGACGTTTTTAAAACGCAATCTAATTTTTTTCATGAGACTCAGACAAAAAATAATTACAGATTCGGAAAGATCGTTTACTTCGCCACGATACGGTATAATTTATTTTACAAAATAATTATATTTTCTATTTTTTACGATTTTTTTAAATGACTCAAAATCGATACGTTTTTATGAGTATGATTTCTAAATCGTTCCGCTTGCATTTTCTTTCGTGCTGATGAAAAAAATATTTTACTGTAAAAAGTTCATGCTTTTCTCTTTTAGAATCAGTCATTTAAAAAAATAAATGTCAAAAACTTTTTTTTTTTTTAAAAAAATGTTTTTCAAAAAATACTAAATTTTTTTTTAAATACTTAATAACTTCTTTATTTATAAAAATAATCCCACGAAACTTTTTTTCCGTGTGTAGAACAATATTATACGTAATCTGTACAAAAATTGATAAAATATCTTAAAAATTACGGTTTTTGCTTAAAAAATTGTGTTTTTCGTTTGATACAGTTTTTAAGAGATTCCGTTAAAACAGTATTTTCCTTAATTTTTTTATTTTAAAATCACCGTTGTTTGTTATCGATGTGGGAAATTTTGAAACTTCAACTTAAAAATAAACTGCTCAAAAAATGAAAACTTGAAAAAAACATTCGCAAGATTTTTAGTGCTTTGCGCATGCGCGGGGGGAATCGGAGGGAACTCCAATATTCGTGTTAGCGACATGGCTGTTTAGAACTAAGCTGGGTGGAAGGAAGGGGCTGTTTTCAGGGACAAAGATTGCGGGAATTTCCCCATGTTATGCTCACTCCTCACCTGAGTTATTTATAGAATCATTTCATTCCTTACCGATAATTGTTTAAAAGTGCAGGCGTTCTACCCTTTTATTCAAATATATTTTTAATCTAACTTTCAAAAACAACGCAATAAAGAAATTAATAGTCTCAGGCCGTCTCTAGCAGTTTTGCCGCCCCGGACAAAAATGGAAAATACCGCTCCTCTCTCCAAAGCAAAAAGTTATAATTAAAAAAGATAAATTGTTCACATAGATACACACCTATAAAACTTGAATAATTCTTGAGGACAAAAAGCATAACAATATATACCGTAAAATCCGGCGTATAACGCGCACTTTGAATACAAAAAATAAGACCGAAACTTAAGGGTGCGCGTTATACGCCGGGTATAAAAACGATAGCTTTAAAAATAACAAGAAAGATAAGCATAAAAAAAATTACTTCTACATGTATCGAATCACTGTTATTTAAAAGAAACGACTTGTGTTGTGAACCAAAAGAGTTTATGATGTCAATTATTGCACGATGATTAAAATGTATTAAAAATGAAATAAGTTCACATCCATTTCAGAAGGTGAAAATATTGAACATCTTTATTCCGCTCACTCCATTATTATATTTTTATTTCCCTAGCTGGTTCTATAGTTCTAATGCAAATAATTAAATCCAAATTGCAATTAGAAGGCTTGGAGAAAATATCTCTAAAGCTCTTATAGAAGCTTCACAACCAAAATTTAAACAACCCCCATTAAAATTCCCCTCCGAAATTAAAGTTAAAATTCGCCACAGAAATCGTGTTCGGAAATTTTGGCAACGTACAAGAGATCCTGCAGTGAAATCTGAGTTCCGAACACTCAGTCGTGAGGTTACGAAAGACATTAGACACTTTTCCCAATCTCGCTGGGAATCTCACATAGCGGCACTTACGCCGGAGACAGGCACTCTTTGGAGGAAAATCTCCCTATTCAAAAAAACCGCCTCAAAACATTCCCCCCCCCTAAAGGGCGCACTTGGCAGTGTAGCAAATCACCCTCTGGAGAAGGCGGAAGTGATTGCCGACAGCCTTCAAAAGCAGTTCGAACCCAACACTGAAGCTGAAAACGAACGTTTTACAGCTCATACACAACAGAAAATTAAAAGATTCCTGGACGCTCCTACCTGTCTAGACCTGGAAAAAACAACGCCAGGAGAAGTACAGGAATATATTAAAAAGCTTAAGATCAATAAATCTCCTGGATTGGATTTAATTACAAATCGCATCCTTAAAAATCTCCCCCTCAAATTTGTTCTTTTTATTGTCATGCTGTTCAATCTATTAATGGAAAACTGTCATTTCCCTAAGAATTGGAAGACTGCCGTGGTGGTCTCCATACTTAAACCCAATTCTGATGATACTCGACCTCAAAATTACCGTCCAATCTCGCTACTCAGTAGCTTGAGTAAAGCGTACGAATTTGTTCTTTTGAATCGCCTTAATCAGCACTGCATAGCCAGGAATATTATTATTCATTTGGACATAGCCAAAGCCTTTGACAAAATTTGGCATGATGGCTTGCTATCCAAGATGATGCGACTTGGTTTTTCGGACCAACTCATCAAAGTTATATACTCCTACCTAAACTCCCTTAAATTTAGGGTAAGAGTTGAAATCAGTCTCTCCACCCCACGTCCAATTCTCAGTGGGGTACCAAAAGGATCTTTATTAGGGCCCAAGCTCTTTAATCTATACATCAACGACATTCCCAAGGCTGCCGAAGTCCACTTAGCGATGTACGTGGACGACACTGCCATTTTTACCCAAAACATTTATAACCGCAATATCATTGAGCGGCTACAAAATTCTGTCATTCGACTCTAAACCTGGCTTAACGATTGGAAAATAAAGGTCAATGCATCTAAAAGCGCATGCCTCCTCTTTACGAGACAGCGGTGCATCGTAAACCTCCCGCATGTCAACATTTTTAATCAGCCTGCCCCCTGGGTTACTGAATATAAGTACCTAGGTTTAATACTCGACACTAAATTAAACTTTGCTAAACACATCCGTTCCGCCCACCAAAAGGCGGCTGGAATGAGAAGCACTCTAAATCGCTTGATTTCTCCCTAGAACAAGCTCGCATTAAGGCACAAGGTTCAATTATATAAAGCCATTCTTCGGCCCATCATGTTGTACGCTTCTCCCATCTGGGCAGGGGCGGCAGTTACTCACCTGAAAAGATTGCACACTTTTCAAAACAT
>BMAV01010222.1:100824-122413 GCA_019973955.1 Trichonephila inaurata madagascariensis
GGGGCGGCAGTTACTCACCTGAAAAGATTGCACACTTTTCAAAACATTCAACTGCGTAGAGCAGCAAACGCACCTTGGTTTGTCAGGAACGAAGTCTTGCATAAAGATCTTAATGTTCCGCCGCTTCTTGATTTCATCAAAAAACAATCAGAAAATTTCTTCAATCGGTTACCACAGATTTCAAATGAATCTACCAGGGAAATCCCGGCTTACGATAATTCTATTCCTAGCTCTTCTAAGAGACCTAGAGCAGTCCTTAATCACTCGTATCAACACTTCCCAGCTCTGAAAGGGATGAGAATGTCTTGATACGAATTAAAAAATTATGAGCTTTATTGTTACACTAGTTGTTTTCTTTTGCAATTATTCACTCACTCTAATTAGTGGCCGCCCCGCGCCGGGGAGGGTTTTGATCGCGTTTCGTGTGGCAACTTCACCCCTCATGATCTTATTTCAAACTCCTCTACCTTTTCTTACTTTCTTCCAAGTGGTTATTTAAAACTTCCTTTCAATAACCGCACGCAGAGGTATCGTGTAACGGACTTAAAAATATTATTCTCTTAATCTTTTATTAAAGAAATATATCTCCTTTCTCCTCGTTCCATCGAGATGCGGCAGACGGTTGAAAGATGGGCTTTGCTGTCATGGAGATGTGACGTCATTTTCTCTTCGTTTTCCTATGAAAGCGAAACAGAAACTAAATCAACTGGGAGAGTGGTTTCCCACCCAACCCTCCATCAACGCTGTTGCGCTGCATTTCATGTGGACTGCTTTTTATTTTTATATGTAACTTCAACAAAGTCTTCTCTGTTCAATTTATTATGATGAGTGGATATTAGAGCTTTCTCTAAGGTTCCACGTAAAGGTATAACCGTTACCATTACCTAATTAAATCCATCATATGAATTTTTTTCATTGCCTGATAAAACAAGATAAAAGACTACTAATTTGAACTTAAAAATATAGACATAGATTATTTCTCTGACAAATAGAACTAAATACACTACTCCCAACGAAGTTTTTGTTGAAAGAGTAATAATATATCCTAGCACATCTACCTTCCTTCATCCATCAACATCTGTTACTACAAATTGTAGTTCTAGAAGTATACTATTTTTTCAAAACTCCGGGAAAATACCTCGAATAAATGACTGAAACATAAAAGCAATAAATACAAATATTTCAGGTTTCTTCGTAAGAAAGGGGGTGTGCGTTATACGGCGAATATATCTAAAAATTAAAAAATTCATCTTGAAAGTATAGGTGCGCGTTATACGCCGGATTTTACGGTATATATTATTTTAAGTATAAAAAAAATGCAAAATAATTTGAAATTAAGGACCTAGTGTTACCAATTATTATTTCAAACAAGTAAAATGCAAGAGAGGGTATCGCCCATGTCAGCAGGCCAATTTCTTCGAAAAAGATTCTACTGATGGTGGGGATCACAAGCGTTTGTTTTAACTTACAGTAACTACACTCAAGAGTAAAATAAAACATCTCCTGTGGCTCTCTATCTACTAAAAACTCTTATTACCCTTCTTCCCTTTAGAAACGCTGGCACCGGATACCATACGGGTCAAAGGAATGTCCGTTGTAACCCTTCTCCTGAATGGAGGAGAAAGTACTAGTGAAAGATGTGTAAACATTAAATTTCATAATTTAGCATATACTCCCGCCTCGAACCCTTCAAGTTTCAATGTAAAAGAAAACTGACATTAAACATCCAGAGTACAAAATAAAGAAATAAGATACGTTAAATGAAATACTAAATTCACACCCAATAACATTTTAGAAAATATTTTGTAACATAAAAAAATATTTTCGAAATCTGATTCAAATGCCACCCTTAAAATTTGCCGCCCCGGGCAGGGGTCCGGTTTGTCCGGCCCTAGAGCCACCCCTGATAGTCTTTTCAATAAACAACGGGGAGAATTTTTGTATAACAGTGGAATAAAAACCTTAAAAATTCTGTTTTTACAAAACAACGAAACTTTGCATATAAATAAATTTATTTAAAAATTAATATAATAAAATTAATATATATCTTTCTTTTGATTTAATTATTTTACAATTTTTTTTAAATATTTATAATAAGTCTTTATCAATAAACGAAATTTTTTATTTTGCAGCTATTTTTTAAGCAAACGGTATGTCAGAATTAATTGTTCAATGAATATTTCTTATCAATTTTTTTATTTCAAAACCTAAGAAGAAAATTACTGTTATGTAACGATTGATTCAGTAAATGAAAATACCAAACCCCTTTTATTATTTTATAAGCTCTAAGAAAATAATTATTGTTAAAACAGTGAATATGTTTGTTTTGTATAATATACTTTTTTCGTCAGATACATGTTTAAATCATTTACTAAACACAGTGGAATGAAAAACAAAAATTATTATAAAATACTAAAATATTTTTATCAGACAGTATTCTTTTGTTTTTGAATGTTATTTTTAGTGAATGTAAACATATATATATATATATATATATATAGTTTTTTTTTACACTTCATATGTTTAATCAAACATTCAAACGATCAGAAAAAAAAATAAATTATTTCAATAGCTTTCTGTAAGATTTTTTAATTCATCATTTATAAATAATGGGGGGGGGGGGGGGACAGCTCTATACTTAAAAAAAGCCACTGTAACGCCAGGCTATTGAGAGATAAAAGAAACGTGTCTGACAGTGGCAAGACGTGGTAGAAATTTCGAAAAAGAGAATTGTTATGACGTTAATATAGAAATCATACATACACAACAGGAGATGCTGACAGCTAGAGGAGAAGGGGAATTTCCATGACAATATGTTATATTTTCAAAAATGTTCATGCAACGCAGGGGGTAAATGAAGGGGAAAGAGACCTGTCTGACAATGAAAAGAAGTCGAAAAATTTCAAAAAAGGGAATTTTAATGACATCATTATAGCAATCATTCACATCGTGCCCACAGAAGAGTGCTGGCGTCATGAAGGAAAGAGGAAATTAACGTGGGAATTAAGTTGTACACTCGGTAAAAGCCCGTGCAATGCTGGGCTAAGCAGAGGGGAAAGAAACAACAAAGTGAATGTAATTTCAAAAAGAATAATGGAAGTGCTGATTTTGTGAAGGAAAGGGAAAATTTATAAAAATAGAGAAAGCCCGTGAAACGTTGGGCCATGCAGCTAGTAACAACATAAATAATTAAATATTACACATGGAAACATTTTAAAAATATATAGTTTCTCATTGTATACACAGATAAGTTTCAAAAATGTACGTACATAATTCATTGCTACTCGTCGTAATCCAAAGCCCTGTGATGAATAAGTTCAAAATCACTTTCGTGACTTGAAGGTACAATTTCAATTGATTTATTTTTTGACAACATAAAGTAAAAGATAAGTTTTTGTGACAAAGGTCGGGTGGTCAGTTGCTTGTAAATGTCACGATAACCAGCTATACATGATTGAAGCCCTTTTGGGAATTTTATACTTCTTTATTAACTGGTATCTATTTTAAGAAAATGCTTTTCCAATTCGCTGCAAAGCTGGATTCCTCCATATTTTTATCCGCTCTCAAAGAATCTGGCTTCTTGTCCGTCTTCATAATTCATTTAAATTATTGAAAATGTCAACTCTCATTCAAAGTTTCGTCTTAAATCAAGCATAGGCTGCTAGAACATTGAGAGAAGCATCTGAATGCACATTGTCTGGAGACAGTTTATAACAAATGAACAGAGCGTCTTGAAGTGTCGACATTTCAGTGGCGTAACGTACACACCCGCATCACGGGGGTGGGGTGGGGCAGGACTCTAGGGTCCCAAGGCCAGACTAACGCTAAATACTTATTTACCCAATTTATGAAATATTAAAGGCGAAACCTGACTTTCGAGGGGAGGGGGAGTGTCCTAACATTCTCCGTTACGCCACTGGTAAATTGATAGAAAATATTACAGTGGCGCCAAAGCCATTGAAATTCATACACCGCATAAAAAAAGACCGCGCAAAAACAGGTTCTACTGTATTAGGACACGAAGTTTTTTCTGAGGAGAATCACACACACATGATTATTACAAACCGGTTCCGCTGAAGGATACGCCTTGGCGATTGGCATTCGGCTAGAAAAGAGGATTTGGTGGTGGAAAATCCCAGCCCACAATATTAAAGCTTTCTGTCTTTTGCAATGCACCAAAAGTTCCTTTAATTGTATTTCTCAGTATATTTTATTAAATTTTTCCAACCATCGATTTCTACCTAGAAATTGGTTGTATCCTAATGCCTTCGCAAATTGAAAAGCTTTCTCTAGTACTAAAGGACTAGAGATCGGAACATTTTTATCTCGGATTCTGTGTATTCACTTCGTTCCAAAAATACTGCATACCCAGAAAATAGTGTATATCGATAACTACTTTTTTTTAGATCATTTATAAGACCCGTGCATCACAAAGTATCACACGGGGGCTTACATAGAAGGCAGCGTGAAACACACATCACAAAGAAGATAATGATTACAACACAAACATTCATGCCTCATCCGGGATTCGAACCCAGCCCCTACGCTACGGCCGTCAGCGTCACCAACCACTATACAGGTTGGGTGGCATCTATAACTACTTGGAGAGATTTTCCGAGTGGATAATCTCGTTCATCGTTACCACGAATCGGTTTCTCTCAAAGATATGCCTTAGAAATGAACCTTTGCTAGGAGGAAGTATTGGTGCAGGAAAATCTTAAGCCCCTTTTTTGAAGCCTTTCTGTATATGGCAGGAATATCTAAGTTTTTTTTTTTTTTTTTTGATAAATGTTAAATCAGAGGCATTCCCTGACCTGTGTTATGGGGTGTTACATTTTTAAAATGCGTAGATGAAAGATCCGCGGGGAAGTTTTCACACTAAAAATTTAAAATCTGTTATTCTATGGGGGGGGGGGGTGTACTCCAACCCTCCACTTGTGTATGTAAATATGTAAAATCATAATCAAACATTGTAGATAGTGGAGGGCAGACATTGCTACGACCATTAGTTATAGTGGGTCTTCAATTTTCTTCTTACTCAGTAATGAGATCAAGTGTTATGTTTATTAAATTAACCTAGACAGATTCGAGAAAATTCTATTTAAATTTTTAGAGCATAATACATCTTGCTTGTTAAATTTTGTGATCTTTTAAAATCTTTGAAGATTTACTATTTTTATACTTGTTACTTTTCTTAGAAGTTTTGTTGTGGCAATCGGGTATTGTTGACTTGAAAGAATGCATTCATGTGTTTTGATGGGTTTGTGTTTTTTTCACTATATTTATATTCGTTTTATGTATTTGTGGTATTATAATTCGATTTTTGAGTTGGTTTTAACTGTTTAATATCCATAAGGATCAATAAGTACATATTTCTGCTTATATTAGACTTCTTGTTTAATTGCTAGTTTAACGAAGGCTTAACAATTTGTTTTGATTTTTTACAGTTCATTTTAAAACAATTTATAATTCACTGATTACAGCTAGTAGCAATGGCATTAATGTTGATGCTTAATTTATTAATCAATTGATATCTTTTTCAGTTCGCATTGTTAGATATCGAATTATGTATTTTAGTTTAATGTTACACATGATTAAATGATATTCGTAGAATTCGTGTGGAAATTTGATTCATGCTTTAAAAGATTGTTTTTAGTTTGAATTAATTACCAGTAGCTTACTATAAGTTCATCTAAATCACACACATGCACATGTATTTATTAACTTTTCATATAAAAGATATTTGTCTCTCATGTAACATGAAGCTGAGTACAGTGTAATTACAATTTTCAGCTAAAAAATTAATTAAAAATATCCTTATGTGGTGTTGACATAGCAACCATTGGTGTATGGGGATGAATAAATTATGATTAGCATTAATTCTAGAGTTTGTGACTTTTCACTTTAATTTTATTATGTTTTCCTATATTGAGTGATAATGGTTATAAATATTATTACACATTTATTTAGTTTGTATTGTGGTCTCACAGTATATGTTTAGTCAATTGGGTGACATAATCATATTTTTCATACAGGTTAGTTTTGATGGTTAGGAAGAGTCCACTACT
Source organism: Trichonephila inaurata madagascariensis (assembly GCA_019973955.1). Taxonomy (NCBI): domain Eukaryota; kingdom Metazoa; phylum Arthropoda; class Arachnida; order Araneae; family Nephilidae; genus Trichonephila; species Trichonephila inaurata. The sequence continues at coordinate 106,893 of BMAV01010222.1, forward strand.
GGGGCTGAAGCAGGGAAAAGTTACTAATCAGAGATGATGAATCTACAGAAAGATTTTTAATTTGACACAGTTGATTTGGTTTTGAAAAGTAGATTATATTATCACCTGAAATTTTTTTTCTTGACAATTTTTTATTGTAAGTATTTTACTTTTATTACTGTTATATATTTATATTACTGTTATGTTGTTTGTGATTGGAATTAATATCTTATATTATTGTTTGAGGTTTCCAATTTATTGTTACCAGCATAGTATTTAATTGTTACCATTATATTGCTATTTAACCATTTACTTTCTTGATTAGTGTATTCCCATTTAAACTTATCATAGTATTTGTAAAAAGAAAAAAAAAAGTTCATTTGGTTGTTTTACGATGCCTAGGTATTGTTTTCTTCATGGAAAATAGAGAAAAAAAAATTATTACATTGGGGGGGGGGGGGGTTTTGCTGAGAAAAATAAATCTACATTTGTCATGTACTTTTGATAGGTATTATTTAGTATAATCTTCAAAATTTCACCATATTTCAATTTTTAATTGTTTTACTTCTAATGCAAAGCTAGATTTTGACCCATATTTATCAAGTTTGCAATTTTTTTCATATATATGCCTTCAGGAAGTACAAAATTTTCATTCTTTATAATTTGGCAAAACAGCATATTTATGATGAAATCAGATTTTTACTCTCATCGGCTTCCAAAGTTTAGTCTCATGATTCATTGTAACTCCTACAAAAACATTTGGAAAGGGGGGTGGGAGAAGATATTAGCATCATGATCATTTAACAAAAACCATGTAATTCTGGACATGTCAAGCATGCCTATACTATGTTCATGCATAGAATATAAAATTGTCACATGTTAATTTTGAAAAAATGAAAAAAAAAAAAAAAAATTGTTAAATGTTAATGCTGAGAGTGCATAGAATCAGTGAGTACCAAAGTGTTTGGTTAGAGTTGTTGAATTTTTGTTGTATTTGTTTGCTAAAATTTACTGATATATTTTTAGTTAGATTTAAAAAAAAATGCTTTTTTGTTTTATTTTGCATTAAAACATCATGAATGAAAATATATCTAAGAGAATATTGTGTTGTTAGTTAAATTGTTATTATATATAAAAAAATATCTGAAGATAAAATCCTTTTAATTTAATCTATACATTGGGGTATTTTACTTTAGATGAACAAATAGTTAATTCTGATATTTCATTCTTTTTATATTTCGAAGAACTTTTTATGTAAGTTTTTCATTTTTAAAAGTTAAAGAGGAAAGATTGCTGAAAAATTACCATTTTGGGCTGTGTTTATCAAGTAGTAAAATTATTCTGGAATTAATTATTTGGAACTTAACTTCCTCCCTAAATACTTCCATGTTTCACTGAATATAGATTTTAGTTCAGATTCTTAACAGAATGTCCAAACAATATTTAAGTATGGCTTAAGTTAATGGAATTTAAATGATTGTTTATAAATATTTCAAAAAGTCTTGATATTTTTCCAGTTATGAAAAGGAAAACTTATAAACAATCATTGATATTCTTATAAATGTCCGTGCTAATTTGATATCGGGGGTAGTAGCGCCAAGCTGTTGTTTATGTTCGCCAAGATGGGCGATAATATTACAATATGGTTACCTTAATATTTTCATCGTCTGTCGATGTGGTTGCCATGGGGATAACGTATATTAGAAATAACTTTTATTCGTTTTTTCCCGCTATAACCCTTTAATTTCAGACGATATCTTTAAAAACTTAACCATTTTCAGTTTAATTTTTCTATTTGCGTCTTCTGTTTAATTATGGGCTACTTTCGAATATGGATATTTCTAAAATGAGTGAGTGCTAGAATATTTTTTTCTTAAAAGAATAAGTGTTGTGCTTTTAATTATCGCTATAAATAATTTATTTTTGTTTTAAAAATGTTTTTTTTTTTACGTTCTTTGTTCGATGAAATTCGTTGAAGGAACTTAAAGTGCAAGTTTCATATTGCACGCTTTCACTACTTCGTAATTGATATTCTAAATTACTTTTAACATACATTATGTAATTATTTTATTCATAATGAAAAAAAAAATGCAATTATTACTATGTGTAATAATCATATAATATTCGTTACTTATAATTGTTTCTTTTTGTATTTATTTATAAATATTACTACATACTTTGTTGTTTATTTATAATTAATATTGTTATTTAATTATAATAATTATTATTTAATTATAATAATTAATATTTTTAATTATAATAATTATTATTTAATTATAATAATTATTATTTAATTATAATAATTATTATTTAATTATAATAATTATTATTTAATTATAATTATTATATTATTTAATTTATAACTATTTTTGTTGTTTATTTATAGCTATTCTTATGTTATTTATTTATAGTTCTGTATTACGAGTTCTCTTATGCATTATTTTTATTTTTTTACGATTCGACGATTATTCTTTTTAATAATTACTATTTAATTATATTATGATTATTGTTTCTAATAACCGTTATATAATCGTACTATATGAATATTACATAAAATTACGATAAAATAATATGAGCTTATTATATGCTGCTTATAATACTATTAGTACATGCTACTTTTTATTACATATTAATCATTATTTATTGATTGATCTAAGTTATTCTCAATCTCTTCCTATATCCTTTATTTGAAATACATTTAAATGTATTTCAAAACATTTCTTTAAAATTGTGTATCATTAAACTACCGCTAGGCCACCATATTGGATTTCAGTCCAGCAGCAAGAAACGCTGCGTGGCGTGATAAGGATCACGCCAAGCAGCACTTGGCGCTATTACCCCCGTTATCAAATTAGTTCCTAAATGTCTTTAAGTGAAATATTTAATGGATGAAGAGTTAGTGCATTGAAATATTCCTGTAATTTACTCTGGTGTCTTTAAACCCTAGATTTTGTCAAATGTTTGATTAATATCTTTTTTCATAAAATATTATCATCATTGGAGTGTCAATTTTTAGCAAAATACTAAATTGAGATTAAAAAAAGTCTTAAGTCCTAAAAAGTTTCTCTTATTTTCTTGGACATCTCTTTATTATTTTTATTTACTGCTATTTTAGGCTTTAATATGGCAAGGAATCATTGTGTATGATATATTCAATGCATTTTTCATGCATCTTGAATTTTTAACTGTTCTTTTGCAATATGTTTTAGATGGGCATATGTAATTTATGATAAGAATGTACTATAAAAATCATTTAACATGAAACTGAGGGGACTGAAATATTTTTTCATTTTAAAAGAATTTTGTGTTAAAAAATATTATAAAAAAAAAAAAACAAAAAACAGATTCAACAAAATTAAGCTTATTAGAGTACATTTTATTTACATAGATACATATATATGTATATATATAAATAAAAATCAATGAAACAAAAACATTTACAAGAAATTAATGAAATTTAATTCAAAATTTTCAAGTTCTGCTTTTGGTCAACAGTCTTAAGCAGCTCCATTTTCATTTAAAGCAAAATAAAAGTTTGCTTCCCCCCTGAACTTTTTGCCATTGTGCTCGTAAAAAAATTCTTCTAAAATGGAAAAATATGTGAAGCAAACTCATTGATTTTTATTTACTTTGCATATACTCATCACCAAATTCCAAAGCCAACTGTTGTGAGAAGAGATATTTTTTGTAGCGTTTGTAGGGGTGAAAAGTGAAAGTAGCTTAGATAAACAAAATTGGCTTGTCACAGGCTATTCCAAGGGTGTTTCAAAGCCATGTTAGCCTTTTTTTAATTAAACATGTGAAACTTCTATTTCACACCCTTTTTGATTTTCACCTGCTCAGCTGGTGTTTTCAGTGTATTGTTCATTCCGAGAAGGGAAATATTTTCATGTTAAGAGAAAAAAAGTGTGCATGATAATACATAGTAGTTTGTTCGGGACTGTTGTATTATTTTGTGTTAACTGATATTTCGTTTTAAGTGTTTTTGTATTAAACGGATTTCATTGTATTTTAACATAATGGATAAAATCTACATTGTTTTTTTAATCGAGGGGATGTATCAATTTTTTATATTAAAATGAGTAAGTATTTAAAAAAATATTTTGCTGTTTTTCTAATATCAATGCACATGATTTTTATTGAAATGATATATAATCTTTTATGAAAATTTTGAGATGTCATTTTCAAATGAAGTGAAGTTTTCTAAAAAGTTAAATATAATATTTTGAAGGACAATTTCAACAATACACTCTGTCACAATAAAGTATATGCACCCAAAAGAAATCGAACTATCACGATACTTGGCAGGAATGTAGCCTGGTAAAAGATTTGCAAATGATCAAAAGTTGAACACCAACGAGTCAAGCGCAAGCATGCTACATGCATATGAGATTTGCAGTTGGGAGAGTTTAAAAGCATGATTGCTTGTGCCATAGGGTTATTTAAGTAAATCTATCAACTTGGATGGACAGTATTGTGACTAGAGATGCCTCAGAGACGTAACCAGTGACAGTACGAACAATTGTCGGACTTTTAGAGGGAGATTACAGTAGGCCTCAGAGAAGCAGGTTGTTTGAACAGGCGTATTGTGGCAACCACCTTAGTCAAAATGATATGGTCATTGCTTGGTATGGGTAACTGTGGATCACGGAAGGGATAGTCTACTGTCACGAAGAGTCAGGGCAGGGCCGGCTCTAGCAGTTTTGCCGCCCCAGACAAAAATGGAAAATGCCACCTCTCAAAAGCAAAAAATTATAATGAAAAATAAATGGTTCACATAGATACACACATATAAAACTTGAATAATTCTTGCAAACAAAAAAGGCAGCATTACAATATTATATACATATATATAGTCGACTCTCGATAATTCGAAGTTGGAGGGACTAACGAAAAACTTCGAATTATCAAGAGTTCGAATTATCAAGAGGGTAGGAAAAAACTCTCACTAATGAATACACTTATATCTTGAAAACAACTATTAAGAAATATACATACTATATATAATTAATCCTTTTTGTGGAAAAAATGTGTTATCTTTTTTTGTTTTAAGGCATTCAATCTAACTTTGTCAATAGATATTTCTAGAACAAATGAAGCCTGTAAAATGTCTGCATCAACATGATTTTGAAGAAAAAAGTTGCGTAGTTTGTTTAGTGACTCTTTAACTTCTAACAGAGTTACCGGAGTCAACTCCTCCGATTCGTCTTCATCACTTTCTGTATTATTGTGGTCCAAAGCCACAATTTCAGCGTCAGATAGAGCTCCCCATACAGAAATGTCCGTGTCAACCAACACGTAGTCGACAAACGTCAAATCTTGTTCTGGAAGAACTTCCCAAAGGGATGGTTCAGCATTAAATTCAGTGAGTGTATCGTCCACATCAACCAGATTCGGCGAGGGGAAGCCTGACTTTTTAAAACAGCTGTGAATTGTCAAAGGAGTAACAGATCTCCAAACCTTGTCAAAGGCTTGATCAAAGCTGTTAAAAAAAGAAAGTTACATTCTGCTTATTTTCGAGGTTATCCAAAACGCTTTTAATGACTTCACGTCGATAAAAAGTTTTAAAATTATGTATGATGCCCTGGTCGAGTGGCTGAAGTTTGGAGGTTGAGTTTGGAGGAAAAAATTGAAGTTTCACATTTGATGAAGGTGGTGCGTTATTGTGCACAGTACAGTTGTCTAAAAATAAGAGAATATGTCGTTTCTCTCTTTTCATATCCAAGTTCAGTGAAGTCAACCATTCATTAAAGAGTTCGGTGGTTATCCATGCCTTCTTGTTTGAGCGGTATTTGGTAGGGAACGAGTTTATGCCCTTGAAACACCGAGGTTTTTCAGATTTTCCTATGACGAGAGGAGTAATCTTTTCTGAGCCGTCCATGTTTACAGCCAGTAAAATAACCTCTCCTTGCTATGTTTTCCTCCATGGCATTTTTCTTTTCTGAATGTAAATGTTTTTTCTGGCAAACACTTGAAAAAGAGTCCGGTTTCATCCGTGTCGAAAATGTTACGTGGTTCGTACTCCTTTATTAGATCCAAAAGCGAGTTCTGCCACTTAGAACAAACGTTAAAGTCGACACTTGAGCTTTCCCCGTACATTTTTTTTGAAGACTATCCCATTCCTTTTCTTAAAATTTGTAAGCCATCCCTCGCTAGCCAAAAACTCGATTCCTAATTCTTTGGCGAATGCTTTAGCCTTTTCCTTCAATAAAGAGCCACCCATCTGAATATTCTGTCCTCGACACTGTCTCATTCATGAAACTAAACACTGTTCAAGACATGGAAAATTACCTTTACTAATGCGTTTTCTCACTCTACTCGAAGATGCACTTAAGATTTTCTCTTTATTCTTCAGAATAGTGGAGAGGGAGCTCAGTGGGATTTCAAATGCTTTGGCTACATCGTCCTTCCTCTCACCTTTCTTCAACTGATTCTATCACCTTTTGCTTTTCAGAAATTGTTAAGCACTTGTACTTTTTAAAAGAAGACATGTTGTTCTTTTTTGCTTGATAAGTCGACACTGAGGTGAGGTGTAAAGTAGTGGCCCAAGGTTTATCGAAATTAAAGAAGTAGGAAATGAAAATCACCACAACTTTAGTAGAATAATATTTTTAATTTAAAATTTGGAATCTAAAATGAACACAAGGCGTATTCACAGTTCACACTCAGCTACGGGGTATACTTAATAGCAGGGGTCGACAACTATGGCACGTGGAGCAATTCTTAGTGGCACATTACCGCTCTTTTTTTAAAAAAAAATAATAGAATAAAGTTAAATCCCTATCTCTCCTGTCTTTGTCTTGTACAATTTTATATAAAGGTTTTATTTCTCGCTTTCAGTTCTCTGCCATAAAACGATTCTGCTGAATTATCTTGGATGTAGTTTGAGTGCTTTATTTTAAAAAAGCATCTGTTTAAAAGTGATTCATTATCAGTAATAAATACTCAACGCAAATCAAAATTATTGTGCAATACTTGTAAAAGGAAGCATCACTCATAACTGCACAGTGAATAAAAAAGAAAGCAGTTTTTCCTTTATCCATTTAAAGCTTGGGTATCAACGGAAAAAGAAAAAACAGATGGCTTAGGAATAAATCAAAATTCTGCTTAGCAAATACCGGAAATATAATAAACAAAGTAGTTATTCTATCAACATGCACAATTTGGACAAAAAATAAGTTCAGTAAAAAAATCGCTCGTGGGATAATTAGGTACAAAAAGTGAATCTAACTTCATAATATTGAAGGTTCGAATTATCGAGAGTTTTATGGGATAACTTAAAATTATCACGTGTTGTAGTCTGGCCAACCACAAAATTTACTTCGAAATATTGAGAGTACCAAACGCATGGTTTTAGTTCGAAATATCAAGAGTTTTTCTAGGGGCTGAGCATATACTTCGAATTAGCGAGAGGTTCGTATTATCGAAAGTTCGAATTATTGAGAGTCGACTGTATATATTATTTTAAGTCAAATACAAAATAATTCAAAATTAAGGACATAATTGCATGTTATTAATTCAAACAAGTAAAACGTGAAAGAAGGAATCATCCATTTCAGCTTGCTCATTTTTTCTTAAAAGAGTCAACTGATGGTGTGGGTAATGAACATTTATTTTACCTTATAGTTACTACATTCATAACTAAAATAAAATATCTCCTCTGACTCTCTACCTACAAAAAACTCTTATTGCTCCTGTCCCCTTTTGGATAGCTGACATCAAACGTCGTATATGTGAAAGGAATGACCATAGTGACCCCACTCCAGGATGGGGGAAAGTTACTAGCGAAATATGTGTAAACTTATCAAATTTCACCACTGAACATATGATCCCTCCTGGAACTATTAAATTTCAACATAAAAGAAAACTGACATCAAACATACAGAGTATAAAATAAGGAAGTACGATACAATGAAGGAAAACCAAATTCACATCCAATAGTATTTCAGAGAATATCTCAATTTTTTTGCAACAAAAAAAATTATTTTTCAAATTCAATCCAAATGGCTTCCTTAGAATTTGCCGTCCCAGGCAGGGGTCCAGTTTGTTTGGCCCTAGAGCCGCTCCTGGTCAGGGCATCCCAGGAATACAAATGCATGTGATGATAGCACAGTTATAAGAGTGGTTGTCCTCAGCAAAAATGTCGGCAGTATTGGTTTGACGCTTTATACCACCTTCCAGACATCCGGTGATATCAAAGGAAAGCATTCGAAGATGACTGGCCGACGCTGGTAAAAGCAGTCGATGACCATTAAGACCCCTACCACTGACCCCATCATAGGCAGTGTCAGCTGGATTTTTGCCGACCTTGGACAAGCTGGAGTGGGACTGATTGGAGGCGTCTGATCTTCAGCGATGAATCCCTATTCTGTCTCAATGCTGATGACCAGTAAATATGAGTGTGGAGGCGGCCAGGTGACTGGCCCAACCTGGCATTTGTTGTGGAGAGGCATACGACGATTACAAATGGTGTGACTGTGTGCGAAGCAATTTGTTGGAAGACATGATCATTTCTAGTTGTCCTTCAACGCACTTTGACAGCACATAGTTACGTGTACAGGATTTTAATGCCAATTGTACTGCCTATGATATCAAGTCGTCCAGGTGCCATTTATCAGCAAGACAATGCTCGTCCACATACTGCATGACTCTCTCAACAATTTCTTAAAGGATATGACATACTCCCTTGGCCTTCAAGGTCACCAGAGCTCTCACCAATACATTTCTGGCACGGATTTTAGGCAACTGCTGCCATTCTGAAGAACTGGTGAATTAACTGTCCAGTTGCAAAGATAATGGCATAATATTCTGCAAAAGATTTGGGTAACCTTATTGATTTGATGTTGCACCGTATATTTTTTTCACAGCTTGTATTCAGCTACCAGAGATGGATTTACTACCTACTGAATGGTAAAATTCTTATGCCATATCTTAATAAAACAACTTGTTCTTCTGAATTTGTAATCATTTACGTATCTCCTTATACACTACACCCATGTTTAGGGGGTTTACCATGTGACGGTCTGTTTTTTAAGCATTTTTAGGGAATTCTTTTTGATGACCAGTAAAAAGATAGAACTTTAAGTTTTTTATCATTTATTTATATATATTTTAAGAGTATATATATATAAATGTTTAGCCAAAAATATCCAAAAGAACCTGAGTTATAGTGCTCTGAACACACCCGCCTTAAAAAAATGGACGCTCACATCCTCCACGATTCTGGCTGATTGACTTACCTGAAATAAAAAAAATTAATGGGGTTTTAATCTACAAGTTTAAATGCATAGAATGGACTATACTCAATTGAAAATATCAAAAATTGGATTTTTGGTAGACCTCTGAAGAAAAAGTTTCGAATTTCATGGTTTTTTTTATGTTTTTGTTATAAAAAAAATAGAAATATTATGAATTTTGGGATGATTGTAGTCCATTTAGGGTGTATACATGCGCTGAGTCTACTGTATAAATTCGAAGTCATTTGTTCAAATCGTTCTTGAGATGTGATGGAGGAAAGTTTGAAAAACACACTTTTGAGAAAAACGCGTTTAAAGTTTCACGTCCTGTTAAAACTATGAAAATCTTAACTTACCCTCATTCGGCGATGCCTAGTTCATAGATACTCCTTCGTCTTCCTCTTGGAATTCTTTCAAAGCAGATTATTTAGCTCTTGTATCAATTCTTTCTTGTTTAACGTCAGCACTCGTGCACTGCTCAGAGTGTGAGATGCACGTTTCATCATGTTTCTGTATGTAAATATGCGCTTTGTGGCCAATGGGGCATCCCATAGCAGTCATTACTTTTAATACTCCTACAAAACCTTTGTGTGTTGCAATTTCAACAATCTTGGGGCCAGAGTATAGATGCTTTGGAGCAAAAGTCCAAATCAATGAATTTATAGATTCTTTATTGTTTTGAGTCTGAGAAAGATAAATCACTTTTACAAGTCTTACATATTACAATTTCAGAAATAGCAGCAGATATTGAAACATACTCCTAAATGCAATACGGGAAACTTGGAGCAATGAGAAACTCCATGTGTTCATGCTGTTTTTTAGTTTTCTCGTAGAAGCTGTTGTAAATTCCGTATAATTTTGGGTGTTAAAATGGTTGCCATTAAACTTTCGCTTTTTCTTATGACCAGGATGAACATTTCCAATTGAACTTCTTTTTCGACCACTCATTGTGAAAATAAATAATTTGTAGCTGTTGTGCTCATCGAAGCTAAGCCAAGACGAAACCAAGTTCAACAAAATATTCAATAACTATAGATATTTTCTTTTAAATATACCTATTTAAACTTGTGTTTTCTTGTATAAACGTATATTTGTATAGAAGGGTCTCAGGTATCAAGTTGACTGTACATAATAGGCTCAGTCCTCGACTGGGCCAACTCAGCACTCCGAATAGCTGCTTCTTCTAACTGCAGTATCTTTATAATGACTTTGAATTTTAAAAAATCACTTTACCACAGTATTCTAGACATATTATGGAAGCAATTTATGAAGAAAAAAATTTTTTCGATTTTTTTTGAACCCATCACATGGGTGTACCCTCTTAAGTTTTGTAATACTAGCTCGTTTCCTTCTGGGTGCATATATATATTTTGTGGCAGAGTGTATTAGCAATAGGCTCTATTCACAGACAAGCTAAGTACCAATTCAAAATTAGGCAGTATGTATACCAATATGCTGCATATATTAGTATGCAAAATCCCCATAAGTATATTGTTGGTAACATGCTTTATCTTAATTTTATTGAATTATATTCATTTAATTTTTTGGCACTTTTAGTTTTCTTCTTGAATGATGTATTTTTGGGGAAGGAGCTTTTTTTGTATATATGAGTGCATTTTTTATTCATATTTTGCTGCTACCAATCATTTTAGATGTGTTAAACAAAATATAGTCTCTTAAAAATGTTTAAGACCAAGAGATAACATTGGAAATTTAAAATATGGAAAATTGATCAAAATATTATAACTCTTGTTTTTCTTTTTTTAATTATTATTTTTTTATATTTTTGTCACTAATGCTAAATTAAAAAAATTTAAGAGAAACTCCTTCACTATTTTTGATTCTCATTAAACAGTTTTGTACCAATTACCAATAATATAACTAACTTCTTAGAATGTCTTTTTCTACTGTGACATTACCACTGACGAAGCACTTTGCTGCTGTTACAAAGAATATTCAGTCGTGAAAGAGGAAAAATTTCATTATATATGACTCCTGTTTATTGGTATTTTTTTAAATACAGCAATTTTGTGACAAATCAAACAAGTACTGATTCATGTTTGTTTTTTACTTCAAAACAATCAACCTCCAAATTATTCGAATATTTTTCGTTTGCAAGGTATGAAAGATTGCTCAAAATTAGTTCCACCCATAAAATTGTCGCTGTTGATCTACTGTTGTCTGTTATCACACACTAACCGTAACCGTTGCAAATAGAAAAAGAATATCGATTCGCAGCTGTACGACATCGACAGCAAAAAAGCAAAATTGATATATTTGATTTCTCATCAAAAAATTTCCGACCAAATTTTTAATATATTGTCTTAAATAAAATTATTTCTCAGAGCAATGGGTCATGACCAGTCCACTTAAAAGGGCTCAGTGGGCTGTAGGTTGTGAGTATTGCTGACCTAATTAATATTTGGATGGAAATATGTTGAGCCATCAGAATTCCTTATATGTAGTTTTGTTGGCAAAATTATATAATCCTTATATTTTGTGAAATCAAAAACTCCAGATAAAATTGTAAAAAAAGGGGGTTAGGTAATAAAGGATGTTGATATTAAAGATTTAAAAATTGACAATATAAACAGATAAAAAAAAAAACGAAGCTGCAGTATCTATAAATATAGCAGGCTGAGGACTGTGCTGTGGGATTAAAGCCAATTTTATGACTCTCGAACCTTCCCTTTGGGCTTGTTACTGAGTGAAACCTGAAGGAATATAATGGATATATTTTCTGAGTCCATTATAATTAAAAAGGTTATGTACCAAATAAATCATTTGAAAATGTTTATGTCATGCTTGAATCAAAGAACAGCAAATCAGGTATTGCCTAATTCAGTGATCTAAAAGAAAGTCCAAAGCTTGAAAAAGAAAAGCTTATTAAGGCCTTATCACATGCACACATATTTGGAGCAATTTTCCTTGAAAGCAACCAATGCCGAACAATTTCTACTTAGTTGCCATAGTAACGGCTCCGAACAACTTTTTCCCAGCGAGCTGAAAAAAATTGTTCCAAATAAAAGTTGCTTGAAATTCCAGCCAATGGGGTTCTTCGACGCCCCATGTCATAAGTAAGATGGCGGTAAAGATGGCAGCTTCGGCTTCGTCAAATGCATCACAAATGGCGTATAATATTTTAAAGGGGGAGATAGAGTGCGGCTGACGCCAGAGCATGTCGTTTAGTTTACGGCAACACTGGACCCTCAACTGCTTGAAAAATTCGGCCGAAGGGTTGCTCCAAATATGCGTGTGTGATAGGGCCTTTAGTAGTAGAATTGTTAATTGTAAAGAATTACTAAAATATATATAGGGATAAACTAATATAGAGAAAAACTAAAATTATATCAATGATCTTTGAATGTTTTTATAGTTTTGTACGACAATAAACTACTTACAGATGTTTTATTGTTATCTAAAATTGTAAGGAAAGTTTGAAGATGAGGATAATTTCAGGTAACTTTTTGCATATTTACAGGGTGTCCGAAAAAGATTGTGCCTTTTTTAAAAATTTTCTCTAGTTTCTCTGAGATACTATTGGAATGTTTTGTTATACCAGAAGTTAGGTTATATATCAGAGTTTTTTTTTGTACCAAAGATGAACCTTACAAAGATGCAATATGGGCGCCCTTCGTGGCACAGCAGATATCTAGGCGATACTCCATTTCCGTCCATACTTGCACCAACATGTCTCTTGTAACAGCAGAAAAAGAATGTAACCTTTTTCTTTATTTTTTCTAGGTACCTAGTATGTAGAGAGTGGTGAAAATTGGCCTGAAAGCTACTAGATACTCCCAAGTTTTGAAATATCCGCCTTTCCTGTGTGCACAAAATTGTCTACATGGTGCCTAACAAACCACAGAAGGCATTTTGTGCTGTGGAATATGCAAAAACAATGTCTGTTATCACAGTTCAACGCAATTTTCGGCGACAATTTGGGGTCAATCCACCAAACAAGAACTCAATTAAACATTGGCATACACAACTAATGGAGACAGTTTACAAAGACAAAAGCACCAGGTGACCATGTTCGAAAAAAAGAGTTGATAGAGTTTGGCAATCTTTCCTTGGAGTATCTAGTATCTTTCAGGCCAATTTTCATCACTCTCTACACACTAGGTACCGAGAAAAAAAAGAAAAAGGGTACATTCTTTTTCTGCCGTTACAAGAGACATGTTGGTGCCAGTATAGACAAAAATGGAGTATTGCCTAGATATCTGCCATATCACGAAGAGCGCCCATATTGAATCTTTGTAAGGTACAACTTTGGTACAAAAAAACCTTTAATATATTACCTAACTTCTGGTATAATAAAATATTCCAATAGTACCTCAGAAAAACTAGTGAAAAATTCTAAAAAGGTACAATTTTTTTCGGACACCCTGTATATTTTTGTTGTAAACAATTGTTCATGGAATTATTAAACTTGATTTTATCTGATTTTTGTGTGACTAAGAATTAATTTTATTTGATTAATGATGTATTTATATATTGATACATTTAGGTACTTTAACATTAAAGTTGAGTAATCTCTCTTGTTATAAATGTTTGTGCATATTAAATTATCTTTTAATTGTAACTGAATATTGTTATCGTTTAGATTGATTATTGTAATTGTTTTTTGGAAGCAAATTAAGGTAGTCTAGATAAAAATTTACATTTGGAGTGAAATCCTTTATTATTTAAAGAAAATATCAATATATTGATAAAAATAATATAAAGTATTGTCTATGTAGCTTTCTACATAAAAATGTAAATATATTGTTACGTAGATCCGAGGGTTCGGGGATTTTATGCAAAACAATCACAAAGAAAATAAACAGTTCTTTAAGAGCGATGCAAATTTATCAAAAATCCAATCCTTTAAATACAGGATTCAGCTGCGATATTCACAGAGTAAATATCCAAAGGTCTTCACACCTTCAACAGCAATCAAACACAATAACAGTGTTTAAAAATACACGTAAGTAAAGATTATTCACAAGCACAGCCGAGCTAATCAAAACAATCCTCACTACTTGCTGGTTTAATCCAGACTCCTCGCCGTCCCGGCGAGCATCTCCTTTATAGGCGCGACAGAAACTTCCAGAAATATAACAGCTCGTGTCATTGAACGTGACACTAGTGGAGAGTTCCGAACTCGCCAACATGGTCGCCAATGACGCCAAATTCGCCAAATTGGTCGCCAAATTCACCAAATTGGCCGCCAAAAATGATGCCAACTTGGCTCTACCGCCAAGATTTCGCCAAGTTCTCATTAGATCGCCATTATAACGTAAGTATCGGCATTGCTTGTGAATGGTACAATTTTAACATGAAATAAACATAACATAGAGTAATATAAATGCATTAAACACTCAAATAAAAATTATTTACACAAAATTCGTAACACTGCTCCCTCCTCAAAGACTGCACGTCCCAGGCAGTACAATCCTTGAGTAAGAGGCATCTATTTACAGGCAAATTACACACATAATAATCACATATAAAGTAACCAATGTATTCCAGAGCATATACAATACAAATAAATTCAAAGCACATGAAGAGATGTAAACATAAATTCCAATATTAAAATAAAACTAAGGAATAAGAAAAGAGAAATAATTACATTATTTACAAAATAATTAATGACCATGGTCTGAAATTAAGGATCTTATTCATCTTGGCCAAGATAAGGGGCTAGCCTATTGTAATGTATTACCTTCGGTTTTGAGTGTAGTGATTTCTGTATCCGCACCACAACGTCATTCAGTCTTTTTAGGACTGTGTAAGGACCTTCCCAGTTTGTCTGCAGCTTTGGAGAGAGTCTTTTACGACGTTTCGGATTCCATAACCACACTTTGTCGCCTTCTTGGAAGTCGTGTCCAGTTGCTCTTGCATCGTATCGGGTCTTCATCTTCTCGGAAGCCAAGCCGATTCTTTCCCTAGCCAGATGATGTACTTCCTCCATCCTTGTCTGGAGTTTCTCGACATACTCCTCAGGCGCCAAGGGAGCATCTGGTGGTCGGCTGAACAGAAGATCTGCAGGTAGACGAAGATCACACCCAAAGAGCATCTGGGATGGGGAATAGCCGGTGGTCTCATGAACGGCACTCCTGTAGGCAAGCAAGAAAAAGGGCAACTTTCTGTCCCAGTCTTGTTGATTTCTGGATACCAGGAGAGAGAGGCTGTTCAAAATGGGGTCCGATTGAACCTCTCTACCATGCCGTCAGACTGAGGATGCAAAGCTGTCGTCCTGGTTTTGTCGATGGCGAGTATTTCACACAGTCTCTTGCAAACTGCAGAATCGAAGTTTCTCCCTTT
>BMAV01010222.1:127413-146500 GCA_019973955.1 Trichonephila inaurata madagascariensis
TTTTGGCCGAACCGAAGATCCAGAGCATTATACAGGGAGTTCAAATTCATTCGCTCCGTGTCGGGAAGTGTCTGCAGTATTTCGGCAGCGTCTCCTTTAAGGTATGCTGCTAGCTGACATGCTTTCACCCCTTCAGCCCATCCATTGGCTTCAGAAATTATTGAGAATTGAGTCTTGTACATCTCCCAGTTGGTTTTTCCATCATAGGTAGACAGTTTTACTCACACTGGTGAGGCAGTCAGAGGCACTGCAGAAGAAGGCACATGTACTGGAGCAGCAGAGACAAACTTGCTCTCGTTCACCGCATTTCCGGAAGCTAGAAGCTTCTTTTCAAGATCTTCCACTCTCTGCAACATAAGGCTAAAATTTCCGGCCACTTCCTCAATTCTTCCATCAACTTGTTCTCTAATTCTTTCTTCAACTTGCTCTACTTTTTTCTGTATCTTCTCTTCAACTACTACAATCTTTTCTTCAACTACTGCAATCTTTTCTTCAACTTTCAATGCTATTTTCTCTTCCACGCTATTGACTTTCTCTTCAACACTGTCGATTTTCTTTTCTAGAGAATTCTTCAGATCTTTCTGTACGTTTTCCAAACCTTTCTCCATTCTATCCTTTAACTCATTCTTAGTATCATCCAGACCTTTCTGCATTTCTTGCTGGCCTCTCTCCATTCTTTCCTGCATCTCTTCTTGGCCTCTTCTAGTCTCTTCTTGGCCGGTTTTCAAGGCATTGTGCCTTCCAACAGAACCTTCAGTTTCTCATCCATCGCTCTTGTTTTTGGCATGAAATCCCACTTCTGACACCATACTGTTACGTAGATTCGAGGGTTCGGGGATTTTATGCAAAACAATCACAAAGAAAATAAACAGTTAAGAGCGATGCAAATTTATTATGAAAAATCCAATCCTTTAAATACAGGATTCAGCAGCGATATTCACAGAGTAAATATCCAAAGGTCTTCACACCTTTAACAGCAATCAAACACAATAACATTGTTTAAAAATACACATAAGTAAAGATTATTCACGAGCACAGCCGAGCTAATCAAAACAATCCTCACTACTCGCTGGTTTAATCCAGACTCCTCGCCGTCCCGGCGAGCATCTCCTTTATAGGCGCGACAGAAACTTCCAGAAATATAACAGCTCGTGTCATGGAACGTGACACTAGTGGAGAGATCTACTACTTTCTAGAAGATTCCCGAGGGTTCCGAACTCGCCAACATGGTCGACAATGACGCCAAAATCGCCAAATTGGCCGCCAACTTGGTCGCCAAAAATGATGCCAACTTGGCTCTACCGCCAAGATTTCGCCAAGTTCTCATTGGATCGCCATTATAACGTAAGGGTCGGCATTGCTTGTGAATGGTACAACTTTAACATGAAATAAACATAACATAGAGTAATATAAATGCATTAAACACTCAAATACAAATTATTTACACTATTTACACAAAATTCGTAACAATATGTTAGCTGATTCACATTGTGGTAAACTTTTAAGTTGTTGATAATAATTACCATCATATAGCATAGTTATATATATATGTATATATAGTTATATATAGTTATATATATATGTATATATAATTATGGGGGTCTATCAGTGAAACATTTTTGTAGAGCAACTTCCTTTTCAGAACTTCTGACATATGTCTTTTGTGAAATTATTTAGTGGCTGCATCTTTATGTTGATTTAAATTTCTCGTTGATAAATTCTTTTCCATCAAGTTTAGTTTTCTGACCTTGAAGCTCGGCTTTTGTATGCGTTGATATATCAAGGACTTTTTAAAAAGAAGTATTTACTTCTGAATTCTTATTTAACTGGTTGCTGTTTCTCTAAAATGAAAAGTAAAATGTTTCAACTTTAGTGTATTTTTATGTTAAATTTTTGAAGGAACTTATTCCATGCTTGCAAATAAAATTATTTTTGTGGAAGAATGGAATGCATGCAATTGCATCTTTAATATTTGTAAATACTGTTTTATGCTGTGAGCAAAAACAATTACATCTAATTATAGATAAAGTTTTTCTTTAGTTTAAAAATTTTAAAAGTATATAAATTGCTGTCAAGTTTTCTTTGGTTGAAGTAGATAACTGACATTTTTTTTTTCCTAATAAAATGCAATTTTTAAAAATAAATGTATTATGTTGCAGGTTAATATGCTAAATATGTACACATACTAGCTTCAGATTTATCAAATTGATGCATTAGGAAAAAATATATATGACTACTTTAAATAAGATTTTTCTCCCTAATTTTATGTAATTTGATATTTTTGCTGGAAAGTATTTTTCTCAATGAAAGTTATTTTTGGAAAAAGAATGAAAATCAGATAAGGAATTATTTAAGAGAAAAATAATTTTTTTTAAATAGCCGTACAAAATAGACATTTTGTCAAACATTGAGGGCTTTTTAATGAGATTAATGTTAAATATATTATTTTCATTTACTATATTTACAATTTCAATGATTATTATTGTGCAAGATTTTTAAAATTGAGTTTTCTGAATGCAGCTTTTAACACAACCTTTCTTTAGATCATTTTTAAATATATATATATATATATATTTAATAATTCCCTCTGGTATCCTTTTTATTAACTCTTTGTACTAATATTTAAAATAACTTTAATTCTTTAATTTAAAAATAACATTGTAATCTTAATCGTAATCGGCTAAACCGAAATCTTGTGTCCTGCCCATTTCATTCAATCAGACTATTATTATGTAATAGTCACGCGCTTGCACTGCTGGTATAAAACCAAAAATCTGATGCAATAGTTCTCTTTCTCTGCTTGCCGCCTTCATGTAAGAATGTGAATATTTGCATCTTTCTTTGTCTTTTGTGTTTGTGTTCGTCAAGAAGTCGCTTCTGTTATATGTGTCTGCTTACGTGTTATACCCAATAGATGTAAAATAATAGATTGACCAGTTACGCTATGTGTCCTGCAAAATAAAAAAGGAAACTCAATTCTGAAGACGTCATTACTAAATCAAATATTGCAGCTACATACACTGGCCAACACTACTTCAATACACGACATATATATGTATATATATTGTAGGAATTTTTTTGCTATGTATTGAAATTTGCTTTTATTTTGGTTATGACAATAACACTGCTTACATTAATTATTATACACACTAGCCAATGAATTAGAAACCTATATATGCTAGGGATGATGTATTGCAAATTTTTCTTATGACATGAGTTACATATGTTTAGAATGCTAGTAGAAGTAAGGTAGGTTTAACGCGTTGCTTTTCACGATGAATAAAGTAAAATGGGAAAAAGATAGTTCTTTCACCATTTGAAAAGGGGCTTATAATGGCTTTTAATTACTTTCTTAGTATACTTCTCAGCGTTGTACTTTTTGTTAACAGCCAACCGAAGTATCTTGCTTCTCAATACAATCAATTCAAACACAGTCCGTCATGTTAAAACTTTCCCAAGAAACTCTGTTCTTAGTACAGCAGACCACTGGCTGTGCATCGGTCTAGAAACAAAGAAATTCACTTTCCTACACACTCAGTTCAAAGTCCAACGCTTTGCGCTTCTCAAAACAAGAGACTCCTGACCCCTCACCATCTTGCTCGAGGGTCAATCATCTTCTCCCTAAAAAAATGTAACCCACCGCCGAAACCGCGCAGAATAGCGTCAACATTCCACCACCAACAGTAGCCAGACACTACATGTCAGCGCCAAGATTATGGTTAATTGCGAATTAAGCATAAATCTGAAACCATAAACTGACAACTGTTGCAGACCTTTTCCTAATACTACACAACTACATACACATATACACAACATTACAATTACTGGTAAATAACAAATATGAGTTACCTTATAAACACTATACTAGAAACATATAATTAAGCACAAAATCAGCACATTCACATAAAAAAATTTTCCAAGAACCATCCTAAAAAATGTTAAACATTAAAGAAAATACAGTTAACATACAAAGAAATACACATAGGAAAATTCACCAAATCTAAGTAACTAATAGTTTAGAAAAGAATTAAGATTATGACACAACAATGCTCTCCTAACTTTTCCTCACCCTCTATAGTCAGATAGTAAATAAACCAAAATTACTTTGCTATGAATATCAAGCACCACAAAATAACATTATTGAGTTAATTCTAAGTGCACATGTAAACAACATTAAATACGTACATAAATTCAATGATAGACAATTTTCTAGCAAACTAGAAAAATTCCACTTTTAAATGAATATTAAGGTTAACACATATGCATATACAACGTTAACAACCAAAAAATTTAATAATAGTGATACATTATGAATTATCAATGCCCATCCTGAATGAGGATTATTTTTCCTCCTGTGTGCAATGTCGTACATCAAAGTGTTATTTTTTTTGGGGGGGGGGCGACAAGTGCTTGAGGCTTTTACATTCACTTTTTGTTGTAATTCTGCAACTGTCATTCTGCTTAATTTTGAAAGTTTTCTCTTAGACAAGTTAGACTTTTCTTCTTCAATTTCATCATCCTCTAAGTCCAATGTCTCCTTACTAAGGTTCACAGGATTAATATCACCTTTAGCTTGATCTTTTATCACATTGACTGGTGTTTGTTCTCTTTCTTCATACATCTCATCAATGGCAGAAAGCGGTACCTTAAATGAGTATCTAGATAAACCTTTTTCTTCCCCAACAGTGACAGGTTGGGCTACAACATCTGGATCCACATTCAGCATTTGGGCTCATTCACTTTTAAAAGAAAGAAATTTTCTGCAGTCGTCCATTGAGGGGGGAGAGTCTCGACTTTGCATTTTTTCTACATCTTTCTTCTTGTAAGCATTTCTCTCCCTATATAAGGCTTCTTTCAATGATGGACAAGCGTTCTGTTCCATTTGCAGTTTAACTGATGGTGAAGAGTGCATGACATCTTCATTGTTGTTTTCTGCTTTGGAATCATTTGAATATTCCTCCTCTGCTTCTAGGTCAAGGCAAGGTTGCTAGCTGTGCCGTTTTCTCCTCTGAATTCATTAGTTTTCTTCCTTAACCATTCCGGCACTTGGCGGCTAGGAGGGGTCTTTTCTCCTATGTGTTCTTTGGTTTCAAAATGCATGACCTACACTTTTCTTTCCTTGTGTGATGAGCCCCCATCTGCCAAGTTAGTCAATAACCTGTGTATTTTGGGTATCACTAAGCAAGTGACATTCAACTGGTTGGTTACCACTACTATTGGAGAGATTGTTATCACAGTTCTTGAAATAAATTGTCACATGGCAGACTTGTGCTTCTGTCTGCTACCCAAACTTTGGAGTCAATAAGATTCTGCTTCCTTCTTTGTCTTTCAATTTGGGTACCAGTGATGAATGGGCTACTGAGATCTGTGTGCCAGAATCAATGATGGTGTCAATTTCTTTTGAATCAATGAAAATATGAATTCTTTTTAAAGTGTTAGTTATGTTTTGATTGGGTTCTGATTGTAAATAAGAAGATTCAACTATAGCTACTACAGCTTCTCTGTTTACAGTATTGTTAGCATTAGAATTGGTGATGGGATTTTTCTACTGCTTTGTGCAAATCCATTTTCCATTCGTCCATCTGACCATTGTCTCGCCAGATGCTGTTGATATAGTAGTCCCTTCATCTTGGGATATTTCTTCCAACTGTTGCATTTTCTCTTCTCTGGTGAGGAGGAACATTTTTCTGATGGCATGGTCTGTCTTACATCATTTGGGATTTCATCAAAGGGCTACTGTTTTGACCAGAAGTATATGCCGCATTGTTTTGCTAACTCTTGTGGCCTTAATCATTTCTCTCGACATACAGCTGTATGCGAAGCAGTCGCTCAATCCAGTGACTGAAATATCTTGTTGGCAATTATTAATTCCTTTAGTGTTTCAAAGTCCTTCACTTTGGGTAGCTTGCAATAGTACTCCCATGTTGAGGTGAGTCTCGAAGTGAACTGAATGTGTGTTTCTCCCAAATACCTTCTTGCTTTTCTAAAGTTTTCCAGGCATGCCTGGAGTGTCAATTCGAATTCCTTCAGGATTAAGGTTTTCACCTTAGCGTACTCCCTTAAATCTTCTTTTATATAGACTAAGATGTTTGATGCTTTATCTCCCAAGATTTTAAACTATTTCAGCCTGGAATTCTTTGGGAACTTCTTTGTTTTTGAAGGCTCTTTCCCATGAGTCGAAAAATAAATTCCAGCCTTCCGACTTTCCTGGGACTGGTAAGGTTAAGGTTACCACTGCTTTCATTAATTTATCTATAGAAACTTAACCGTCACCATTGCTGTGCACACTAGGACTTATGTCTCGAGTCTCTCGAATTCTCGCTAATGCCAGTTCGTGTTTTCTTTCTAAACAGCGTTCTTCTGCTTTCATTCTATTCTCTTCTTTCTTTCTACACTCTTCTTTCTTTCTATCTTCTACTGTAGTAGCCAAAATATCTTTGCCAAATTCTTCTATCTTCTAGGTATACTTTACTTTGGATCACTGTTTCTCCTGTCTCAGCCAAAACCATTGCGAGATCTTCTTTTTTAATGTTTCTAAACATTTTCCTCCTCTTCTCTGTTTCACAAAAAGGGAGCGTGATGTAATGGCTTTCAATTACTTTCTTAATATACTTCTTAATGCTGTACTTCATGTTAGCAGCCAACCAAATTATCTCACTTCTCAATACATTCAATTCAAACACTGTCCATCATGTTAAAATTCTTCCAAGAAACTCTGTTCTTGGTGTAGCAAACCATGCTCTGTGCGTTGGTCTAGAAACAAAGAAATTCACTTTCCTACACACTCAGTTCAAAGTCCAACGCTTCACGCTTCTCAAAACAAGGGACTCCTCTGACCCCTCACCATCTTGCTTGAGGGTCAATCACTTTCCTAAAAAACAGTAACCCAACATTGAAACTGCACAGAATAGTGCTAACGTTCCATAATCTACCGCCAACAGTAGCCAGACAGTACAGGGGTTATTGTTGGTACCCGTTTAGCTGGGGCCTTGATTTCAAAGACAGCAAATCTCACTGGGTTTTCAATAGCAGCCATATTAAAGGTTTTCAAAAGTTGGAATCAATACCCACAGTCATTCTCTGGAAGATGTAACTGCGGTTCAAGTACGGTTTTCCCAAGAGCTTGATTAGCTTAGTCTCCAACATTAATTTTACTGCAGAACAGGGACTACCATGCTTCAACTGACACAAATCATCAACCAGGCCTCTTTCCATAGATTTCAGCTCGAACCATTCGCAGAGAGCTACAGAGGATAGAAATACTTTGTTGGGTGCCTGTGAGAAAACCACTCATTTTTGCCCACAATGCAAAAATTTGTCTCCAGTGGTGTTGGCAAAGAAAACACTGGACATATAAGGATTGGAAATGGGTAGTGTGGTTGGATGAATCATGCTACACCTTATTTTGTGCTGATTGAAGACAATGAATTTGGTGAGAACCCCACAAAGTCATGAATCGATCTTGTCATACTCCCACTGTGCAAGGGTCTGGCAGGATTATCATGATATAGAGCAGAGGTGCGCAAACTAGGGGTCGCCAAATTTTTATGAAATGCATTATGCCTGCATGCTGCATACCATACAGTGTACATATAAAGAGTGAAACGCCGTCACTTACTGTTTAATTGCAATTTCCTGCTGTTCGCTCTTTCTTTGACCGTAATGCGTAATGTATGTAAAGTGTGAAGACGCAAGTTTTTCATTCCGG
This sequence comes from Trichonephila inaurata madagascariensis, assembly GCA_019973955.1. Lineage (NCBI taxonomy): Eukaryota > Metazoa > Arthropoda > Arachnida > Araneae > Nephilidae > Trichonephila > Trichonephila inaurata. The sequence continues at coordinate 135,122 of BMAV01010222.1, forward strand.
TAGATGACGTCCTCTTCGCGGTAATTCGCCAGTTTTACTGAAAAGTGCCTATTTGTCTGACGTATTGATGTTATACGTACTGTGTCGAACGGTGCGCTCTGAGCATGCGCACCTTACGAGATGGAGCGGTAATCAAGGGCTGTGGGAGTCATCTTGTAGACATGCGTACCAAACCAAGGCCAACCAAACGACCAAAAATTATCGCTGAATCATGTAAAGTTGTAGCATGTAACAGTTGGCCTGCAATTGTTTTAGTTTCTCCTCGAGTTTTATCATGTGATGTTGTGTAATTATGATTTTTAAAATTTTTATCGGGCTTTGCTGCTCTTTGTTATCCGGTATGTGCTATCATTTTATCATCTCTGTTAATTTTATTGAATTTCTCGAAAAAAATGATAAATTTATTTTATTATTTGTTTTAGTTAAAACAATTTAACCCCTATATTCGAAATGGATAAATGGGTAGTACGTACACCAGGTACATCTTCAGATAACAAACGAACAAATACTGATGAGGAGTCTCAAAATTCTGAACTAAATGCCCCAATTAAAAAAATAAGAAAATACAATGAGGAATTTATTAAGTATGGTTTTATATTTTGTGTTGTTGATATGAAGAACGCCCGATATGTATCATTTGCAACGAAAAAATAGCAAATGAGATCATGGAACCAGCTAAATTAAAACGGCATCTGGAAACTAAACATAAAGAACTTCAAAATAAACATGCCGATTTTTTTCAAAGACGAGCTGAAAATCTGAAAATTCAAAGTGCAAATCTAAAGAAATTTACAACAATACCTCAGAAAGCATTACGAGCTTCTTTAGAAGTTTCTTATCTAATAGGAAAAACAATGAAACCCCACCCCATATAATTGGAGAATCTCTTATCCTTCCTGCAGCAACTAAGATGACATCAATTATGCATGGTGATAAATATGGAAATGAACTAAAAACAATACCATTATCAAGAGATACCGTGTCTCGGCGGATTTCCGAAATGTCATGAAATATTGAGTCAGAAGTCATAAAACACATACAAAATTCATCTGTATTTGCTTTACAACTGAACGAGACTACCAATATTACTAAAATGTCACAACTAATTATTTACGTTAGATTTATTTTTAATGAAGGTATAACAGAAACGTTTTTATGTTGCAAAAGTTTGGAAGGAAAAACAACTGGAGAAAAAATATTCGAAGTAATAAATGAATATTTTGAAGCTAAGTCCCTTACCTGGGTAAACTGTGTTGCGACTTGTACTGATGGTGCTGCAGCATTAACAGGTTCGAACAAAGGGCTCAGAGGCGTAATCCAGAAAGTGGCGCCTCATATGGTATTTAATCACTGTATGACTCATCGGCAAGCTTTTGTTGCAAAAGATATGGATGAAGAGTTGCACAACATATTACAAGACGCTGTTAGTTCAATTAACTACATTAAATGCAACATTCTTAACAGCCGTCTCTTTTCAATACTTTGCAATGAGATGGGCTCAACGTATGAGAGATTACTGTCACCCCCCCTCCCCCCGAAGTCAGATGGCTCTCACGTGGGAAAATACTACGACGGATATTTGATTTGAGAAATGAAGTGTACATGTTTTTAAGCGAAAAGAAACATAGATTGGCAAGTTATTATATCAATGAAGTTTGGCTAGGAAATCTGAGCTATTTAGTTGATATTTTCGAAAAACTTAACGACTTAAATTTGAGCTTGCAGGGTGAGAATTCAACTATCATAACTTCAGCCAGTAAAATTCAAGCTTTTAAAAATAAGCTTAGTCTCTGGCAAACTGAACTGAATAAAAACAACACCGACATGTTCCCTTGCTTTAACGATTTTATCAAGGAAAATAATATAGATATATTTACATTTAAAAACATCATTTCCAATCACATTGAAAAGTTAAAAGAAAATTTTTCTAGAAGATTCGAGGATTTTCCTGAAAACAATCTTGGCTGAATTCGTGATCAATTTTCCTTCGACATATGCAGTTCAACTCTTCAAATTAGTGAGAAAGAGCAATTGATAGATTTGACGAGTGATTATACTCTTCGAAATCACACAATTTAAGACTCAGCCTTGCCAAAAATTTTGGCTATCCGTGGAAAAGCAATATCCTGTTCTATGCAAGAATGCCATCAGATTACTAATACAATTTGCATCAATGTATTTATGTGAAACTGGATTTAGCAAACTATTTTCAATAAAAACTAAATACCGCTCTCGTTTGAATCCTGAAGATGATATGCGAATTGCAATTAGCAACATACATCTGAACATCGATGAGATAATCAGAAACTTGCAGCCACATACATCTCATTAAAATGCAATTTACTGATTTTTATGTTATACAAAAAATATTTTCTTTAAAATAATATTAATATGCTTCAGAAATGATTTTTTTATTTGATAAAATGAAAGAAATGCGCCTATTTTCATCGTATTTGTGAACATTTATCTCTAGAGGTCGCCAAAATTTTTTTCTCTACAAAATGGATTGCAGTCAAAAAAAGTTTGCGCACCACTGATATAGAGCATGTTCTGCTGACATGGAAGTGGTGCAGCGGTATTCCTCGAGGATAAATAAACTGCCATGAAATACCTAGATATACTGCAGATGTGAAGTGCACTCTGCAATGTTGCATTTTTACTCTGATGACGATGGATACTTTGTGGGCAATGATGCAGCTATACATTATCTGTACAAGTGTTCAAAATTTGTTTCAAGAACATTATTGTGACTTTCAACAGCTTCTCTGGCCACCGTATAGCTCGGATCTTAACCCTGTAGATAGATAACATATCACACAATCCCAGGCCTAACAAATAGACTTTTATAACAACTTTTATATATAAGCAAAATTGAATTTTATTTATCAAGATACTCCCCTTCAAGAGTGATACATCCAGCCCAGCGATCTTTTAATTTTTGTAACACCTTTTTCATAGAACAATTTGTTTTTGCTCTCAAAATAGGCTTCAAGACTAATCACTCCTTCATTCGAGCCAAACCTCTTTCCTTGGAGCATTCTTTTTAGGTCTGCAGCCAGTGGTAACTGGGGACCAAATCTGGACTGTACAGTAGGTGGGAAAGTAATTCGAAGCGCAGTTTGTTCATTTTGACCATTCTTCTGTCTTGGTGAAACAGCACTTTTTCTTTTGCATTTGAAGATGCTTCTCCTTTATTTTTTCATTCAGTTGATCCAATAACCCCATATAATATTCACTACTAATGGTTTCTCCTTTCTCAAGGTAGTCACACAATTAACAAAATTCCATGTGCATCCCAAAATATGGAGGCCGTAACCTTGCCAGCTGACGTTTGAGTATTTGGTCGCTTTGGACAGCTTTCACCAGCTACTGTCCACTTGGCTGACAGTCTTTTTAATTCAATCGTTTAGTAATGGATTCATGTTTCATCCATTGTCACATATCTACATTAAAAAAAAACTTGTTTATTTTGCTTAAACAGCTACAAACAGTGCTGTGAATCGTCGATGATCGTTGTTTTTGATGGACAGTGGAGCAAACACTTCACCAACTTTGAACACAGCTTTTGTATTGACAAATGATCATGCAAAATAGTGAATACACTGCCTTTTTAAATCTTCAAATACTCTATCTCACACAACTTCAATTTCTAATTGGCTAAAATGTTTTTATGGCCTTTTTTGATGTTTTCAGTGTTTGTGTCTGTGTGACCACGTTTTTAGTCTGCATACCACCTCTAAACTGTTGTTGGCGATGGAGCAGAGTCCGGATAACACTTATCCAGTCATTGTTTTGTGCAATGTTTCTTCCCATAAAAATGCAATGCTTACCATGTTTACTCGAATCTAACTAGCACTTTTTTCAATATTAAAGCTACATAAAATCGGTTGCGGCTTAGAATCGAATTAAAAAATGTTTTTGGATGGGGCAATTAAAACAGTTGCAGGTTCTAAACTATTTTGCACTATTTTTCATTTTCCACAAGGACTTGTTGAGAATTTGGTGTGCAGTTTAGATTCGAGTAAATTACGATAATATATGAAATTCTTTTCCATCCTTGGTTTCTTAGCAAACAAAAGTTACTTCACTAAAACCACTGTAACTTTTAAATTAAACAAGATATTATCATGAAATTTTAACACATTTTGCTTGAAAGTTAGTACTACTAGGTTATGCTTAGGAAAATTAGAAGGTATTGCCATTTATATGTCTTGGGCCCGGGACATTGAGTCATGTGTTATGGTAAAGATATAGTGGAAAGATTCATCTGACTGTACTCTCCTCTTCCATCTAATTTACGAGATCTAAAAAGTTTCATAGCCAATGCATGATATTCTCTGGATGTAAATGCATTCCATTAGCATGTAGACTCAACGCTTAAATGAGTCTAAGCAATTATCCATGCAAAAGATGGTTCAATAAAATATTGATCTTGGATTTCTAATTTATTAGCCAGTGTAGCTGAGTATATTAGTGTGTGTAGCTGATTTAATCTTATGTTATTTGGGTTTAACAGAAATATCTAAAATATTGTTCACAAAACAATAAAATGATTTAAAAAAAGCAGTTGTTTATTATATATATATAAATGTTATGTTATGTTGGTTTGTGTGTACGCTTCCATAACTCACAAAAAGTTCTCCATCGATTTATCTGAAATTTTGACATAACATTGCATTTGAATCCTGGCTTGTTCTTATGTACTTTTCATTTCAAAATTCACTAAATTTTTTAAAATTTAATTTTTAAGTGATTTTTTTTTGGTGTTATGACGTCATATGATGTAACGATTCTCTCTGAATATGAAAATTTAAACTTTACACATAGTTTTTTCTGGATTATTACATTTTTTTTACTATAGTTATGTTTATTGGTTGTTATATTTATCTATTTTTTTGTTCTTTGATATGTAATTGGGATTATTTTTCGAATAAATCATTTTTTTAAAATTATTCTTTCAACAACTCAAATTTTGTTTTGTAGTTTTGGCAACAATCGTATAGTATTATCGTGGGATGTTTACAATTTTGCTTATATTTTACATTATGTTTTTTTCTGTAATTTTAAGATAAATTTATTTCTCTTTATTAAGCAAAGATGAAAATTATATAATTGACTTCTGTATGCTACTTATTTTTCTGCCAAATAGTTTCCATTAACCATTTACCTCAAATAAAAAGATGTCGCCAAATGCCGCGATATAACATTCAATGTTTCAAAACAATATTTTTTCCCACCTAGCAACATTTTAATTTGAAGAAATTAATCGACGGGGTTTTTAATAATAATAAGTTTTTTCTCTGTTTTAGACAACTTTTTAAATTTCATTTGATACTTACATATTATCGCAACAATCGCCAACTTTCAAGATAACTCACAAAGTTGGCAATTCAATTTTTGCAGTTGTATGTGCAGAATTGGCAATCATGTGCTTCGTTTTATACAATGTCGCCAATAGGTTGCGATAATATGTAAGTACCTTTCATTTGATGTTACTATTGAAATGCAAATGGCAAAATTAAGATTTTTTTGATTTCGAATCATCAAAATATTGCACCTTATTTTGATTGCTTTATAAGATATAAGTTTGTTATAACTTTCTTAAACAGATTCCATTAGTAATTTGTTAAAAAAATACTTGAAGTTATTATGGTTTGCTTTTGTCAGGGAGGTATAGCTACAGTTGTATCAGCCATATCAATGATGCGGTCTCAAGCTACAGGGACCCCCAGCAAGTGTTATTGCAGTTCCACTAACATATTGCTCATATCTGAAAAAGGGCTCCAAAGGAATTTGGATACAAGGCCTACTCAGAGCTGTTTTGTAATTTCATACGTTTTTGGTTTAACCTTCATTTCAACTGCAGTTAATCGGCTTCAGTACATAAAATTGCATTGCAGAAACTCGAACTTAGGTCATCATATTGACCAAGCAAACACATTGTGAGGGTTAGCTGCTCATCAATGAACGAGCAAAACAGACAGATGGCTCAAATACATGTAGAGGAAGCAGGTGGTCATAAGATTGTAATTATTTTTTCAAATTATATTTCAGGGTCGATAAAGATAGTTCAGTTCTTTTATGTCAATTAGCATTAGAATTATATATCATTTTTCAGTTTATTTTTAATATCAGGATATTTACTTCAGATAATTTTTAAGTTTAAAATGCTAATTTTAACTCTGCAAACTATGGATCTGTTTGGCAGGATTTCAACCCCTCAGGGGGCTCACCTTCTTTAGGTGGGTACAGGTGTCACAATCCCGAGGTACCCTAGTGATCTTTTCTTTTTCCCAAGGGGTTTACTATCTTTGGTATACACGGGTGTCATGACCTCGGGGTACCCCAGTGATCCTTCTCTATTTTCGACCCTCCATCTTGTCATCCAATTTCTTCTTTTCCCGTCCAGACCACAGACCTATGAATGTTTGGCGCAGTATACCCAAAACTGGCTTTTGCGCCATAAAACACCAAACTCAACTCAACGCAGGATTTCAAAATCTCTCCACAAGTGATTAGCATACCGATTAAAATCTTCCACCTATTTTATCTTTCTCCAATGATTCTAGATTAAATTAAAATATTATTTAATTTTTTGGTACTTTCTTTTTTTTTAGTCGGCCATTTACCTAAAATCAAGACATCGCCAAATGCTGCAATATGTATTCAATAAGAGAAAACTATTCTAATCCTGTTTGTGCACAATAATAATACTGTTTTGCACTTGGCAGTGAATTTTTTCACGAAATAGTTATTGAAATTTTTAAAAATGGGGGCACTAACATTAGACTCACAAAATATCTATTTTGTGTAATTTCGAAATTCTTTTTGGTGTTACTGTGAAATACAAATGAGAAAATTAAGTTTTTCTGATGTATAATTTGTGTTTGTTTTCATATTTATGTATTATTGCAATCCTATTGGCAACATTAGCACTTTGTTGCTAATTCACCATGTATGACGCTTACGAAATCGGGATTGACATAGTTGCAATATTACCTAAGTACCTTTGTTTACAACTTTTTTTGGTGATTTCATCAAAATATTGATAGTTTGTTATTAATAATTTGTTTTTGGTAGCTTTTTATCATTTAAGTTTGTTATAGCTAGCTGTACCCAACCATGCTTTCCTGTGGCTCAGTCTGGTTAAAAAGAAAGAAAAGAGAAAGCACATATTTCTAATATCTTTAAACTGCTTGCACTTGAGGTATGATTTTTTTTTATAAAAAAATGTGTAAATATACACAAACAAAACTTTTCTAAACAGATTTCATTTGTAATTTGTTAACAGAATACTCTCAAGTTATTATGGTTTTTTTTTTGTCATGTTATAAATCTAAAATTATTTGCATTGTCTCCATAGGGGAGGTGCCAAGTTTGAAAATAAATTTAGAATGACTCTTCTTGAGATCAAAGGGTTAATTTTACTATGCTTATGGATAGACATTTTGTGTTGCTTCACTGTCTGTGCAGATACAGAAATTTTCTGCTGTGCCTACTTTAGAGCAGTAGTTGCTAACTTTCAGCTCTTCATGAACCATTTAATGTATAACTTTATAATTTATGGGCCACTAATAGGATTGACCTCTATGTGGTGGATCAGTATAGCTATATTTACATCTTTATTTAATCTTCTATACCCCTGAAAATAAGCTTCATGAAAAGCAATAACAATCAACAGACTGAAGTGATTTGCCACCAATTTTCCAAAAATTGGTTGATGTTACAAAAAATCGCTAACCTCAGGAATTTTGTTCATTTATTTTTTTTAGTTATTTCGGTAACTGAAAGCTTTTAGTAAAGTATAATCCATGTTTCATAATATGTTATTTTGTTGTTCATCTTTTTTTAAACTGGATCTTCATAAAAGTATAAATAATGTCCTAATTTTTCTGCATACCATCCAAAATTTCTCACGGATCACCAATTGTTGACTGCTGCTCTGTAACACAACAGTAATTATGTATTATCATCACTGTAACAAAATTGATGCCACGTGTATCGTGCCTTAATACCTAAACAACAAAGATTCTAACATTTTTTTTTATGAAAAAAAATGAGATTTGGATAGAAAATGGTGTGATTTGCATGGCGGTAATTTGGCTACAGTGATGCTAATATTTAAGTACCCAGACAAATGATTGTCCATGTGAAAAGCAGTCTGTGTCTAGATATAAGCCACTCTGTTTTAAAGATAGGCCCTTAAATTTTTTGATAACAATTGCTAATGCTAATCCAATTGTGAGTTGCAAAAATCCTCCATCATTATCAACACTTTATCGTAGATTTCTGCTGCAAAATGCATGTTTATATTTGATTTTTAATGTTTTAATGTTTTTGTTTTAATTTTCTTTTCTTTTTAAGTGCAGTCAATTATCTTCACTACATAAAAATAATGCCTTGCAGGAAATCAAACTTAGGTTGTTATACTTGCAAGGCAAAAGTACTACAACGAGTGTAATTGCACATCAAACTGAGAAAGAATTTATATCAGCAAACGAGAAAAACAGACAAAGAATGGCACAAACACATACTGAGGGTGCAGCAGAGCAATATGCAGCCAGACTTAAGGATGCACATTTGCGAGCACATCATTCATGTCTTACAACATCAGATCTGCTCTGTTTTCAACAAAAGGCACACAATAGGTTGCAAATAGCTGAAAGATGTCAACCAAAAACAGCACATTTGCGTCAAACATGACTTTGTGGTGAGCAATCACACAATAACGTCACCTTGCTTTCTGGTACAACCCAGGGGAAGATTCTAGGTTGAGACAACATGTTCTCATCAAACATAATGATTGAAGTGTATCTTTATTGCAATGCTCTGAAATTTATGAGAGAAACAAAAGGAATGTTTTGTACCACTGGAAAAATTAAACTGCCTAAACTCAGAGAACCACAGAGCCATTAAAAATTTTGCTTGCCAGATATACTGTGGAATCATAACATTTCCTATATAACATCATAAAATGCAATTCATGTTTCCAAATGACATTGTTTGGATAAATGTGAATTGGTGAACACACCTTTGATTTAATAGAAATATCCATAAGCATTGTAAAACTAACCCATTGCTCTCAAGGAATCCAGAGTAGAGCCATTTAAAATTTATCTTCAAACTTGAGGTCTCCACACTGAAGACAATATAAATAAATTTAGATTCATAACATAAGGACAAAAATAAGCCATAATAACTTCAAGCATTTGGTTAAAAAATTATAAATGATATCAGTTAAGGAAAGTTTTGCATATATATATTTATACATTTTTTTTTAATAAAAGATCATACCTGCAATGCAAATGTTTTAACATACTGAAAACATGTGCTTTCTCTTTAACAAGACTGAGCCACAGCAACACTTGACAGGGTACTGCTAGTTATCAATAAATCCTAATTAAAAGAAGATTATTAATATATATCCTGAATATATTTTGACTACTGAAAATAATAAAAAGTACATGGAGCTTATTACTTGCATATTTTATATACAGAAAATAATAAAATATTTAAAACAACTTTTGATTAATGTATCAAATATTAGAAAAATAAATATAATAATAAAATATATTTCATAGAAGTATTAATTTGTCACTTTTTTGAGATTATTACAGTATATGATATTGATAAAAGTTTATATTTTTACTCTGTAAAATTTCATCATTGTAAAATTGTTTGAAGTAGTTTATTAGTTTTATGTTTAGAATTACTTTAAATAAAGTAATACTATAAAATCATCTATTGCTCTTGCATTAAAAAAAAGTATGTCCTGGTAAAAAAAATTAATATATCATTATCAGTTATTTAAAAATATAACCATTCGGTATAAAAATCATTTTTAAGTGTTAATCAGGTTGCATGTGTTATACTGTAGAGATTTCAGCAAGTAAAAACAAATTCAATTGTAAAAATTTCTTATTTTAAATTTGTTCACCCACATCTTTGTCAAAGGGCATCCATATTGTTACGAATTTTGTGTAAATAGTGTAAATAATTTGTATTTGAGTGTTTAATGCATTTATATTACTCTATGTTATGTTTATTTCATGTTAAAATTGTACCATTCACAAACAATGCCGCCCCTTACGTTATAATGGCAATTCAATGAGAACTTGGCGTAATCTTGGCGGTAGAGCCAAGTTGGCATCATTTTTGGCGTCATTGGCGACCATGTTGGCGAGTTCGGAACCCTCTGGAATCTTCTAGGAAGTAGTGGATCTCTCCACTAATGTCACGAGCGGCAATATTTCTGGAAGTTTCTGTCGCGCCTATAAATGAGATGCTCGCCGGGACGGCGAGGAGTCTGGATTAAACCAGCGAGTAGTGAGGATTGTTTTGACTAGCGATTAGCTCGGCTGTGCTTGTGAATAATCTTTACTTACGTGTATTTTTAAACACTGGTTATTGTGTTTGATTGCTGTTGAAGGTGTGAAGACCTTCGGGGATTTACTCTGTGAATATTGCTGCTGAATCCTGTATTTAAAGGATTGGATTTTTGTTAGTAAATTCGCATCGCTGTTAAAGAACTGTTTATTTTCTTTGTGATTGTTTTGCATAAAATCCACGAACCCTTGGATCTACATAACAGTTTTGTGTCAGAGGTGGAGTTTTATGCCAATAACAAGAGCGATGGATGAGCAACTGAAGGCTCTGTTGGAAGGCATCAATGCCTTGAAAAATGGCCAAGAAGAGACTAGAAGAGGCCAAGAAGAGATGCAGGAGAGAATGGAGAGAGGCCAGCAAGAAATGCAGAAAGGTCTGGATACTAAGAATGAGTTAATGGATAGAATGGGGAAAGGTTTGGAAAACGTACAGAAAGATCTGAAGAATTCTCTAGAAAAGAAAATCGACAATGTTGAAGAGAAAATCAATAGCGTGGAAGAGAAAATAGCATTGAAAGTTGAAGAAAAGATTGCAGTAGTTGAAGAAAAGATTGCAGTAGTTGAGGAAAAGATTGTAGTAGTTGAAGAGAAGATAGAGAGAAGAAAGAATTAGAGAACAAGTTGATGGAAGAATTGAGGAAGTGGCCGAAAATTTTAGCATGTTGCAGAGAATGGAAGATCTTGAAAAGAAGCTTCTAGCTTCCGGAAATGCGGTGAACAAGAGCAAGTTTGTCTCTGCTGCTCCAGTACATGTGCCTTCTTCTGCAGCTCCTCTGCCTCACCAGTGTCAGTAAAACTGTCTACCTATGACGGAAAAACCAACTGGGAGGTATACAAGACTCAATTCTCAATAATTTCTGAAGCCAATGGATGGACTGAAGGGATGAAAGCATGTCAGCTAGCAGCATCCCTTAGAGGAGAAGCTGCTGAAATACTGCAGACTCTTCCCGACACAGAGCTTGAACTCCCTGTATAATGCCCTGGATCTATGGTT